>ML780554.1:509664-534323 GCA_009831015.1 Picea engelmannii | reverse complement strand
TAAGTTCGTGGGGGATCTGGGGCATCTAAACCATTTTGCCTATGCGTCTGCCTCTGCATACCCACGCATAGTGAAGGAAACCCTCATGGGAAGATTGTTCGCTATCCATGAAACCAACTTGTGTTGATTTATTGTGAAGATGAAACATCCTAGATATGGCTTGAACCGTGTTGTGTCTTAGTGTGGTATGTTGTCATTTTTGGATGTCCATACACAAATTCTGGTTGTTGCTGTCACCCGTGAGTTAACCTAATTGCTATTGTTGTTTTTGTTATCCTCACCTTGTGGGAATTGAAGTGGAAGTTGGTGGAAGAGTTAGGTGGTTAGGCCCGTGGTTGAAGAGGGAGGCTTTCAAGCCTGTGAGCATCTATTTCCTAGGTGAAGGGTCTGTTGGGAAGTGGTTTTCTCCCAGAGAGAGTCCAACACCAGCTACGAAGCTCTGAGGCTTTCTGATTCGACCTGTTTCTGAGGCCCAGAGAGGGAGGTGAAGCACTGATGGATTGTTCTTGTGAAGGTGTATACTCCCAGGTAGAACAGGCATGTGGGGAATGAGAGTCCGTGAGTAGTGGGCATAAGAAGACATCATGGGAAGAATCCTTACAGTTATTTTGTGAAGTTTTCCCTGTAACCTCAGCCTAGACTAGATTCCTTGCCTTGGGTGGATCTTAGTCCCAGCTTGAGGGTGACCCACTGCTGAGCGTGATGAGCAGCGTGGTCTAAGGCTGGGAGGTTTGTGGAAGGCCTGCACGTGGTTGGTGGAATTACATCAGTAATAAAAGATAAGTGTTAATTTTGTACTTAATTTATAAGTATATGCATGTTTGTGATTCTTGCAATATTATCATGTATTCCGCTGTAATCATGAATTGTTGTTAATCCCATTAAACCTACAGGTTAGTCGTAATTAGGTGATTACTCTATTTGGTTTAGTTAAATGTGTGTAATATGACTTAATTCATGTTATATATATAATTATGAGAATGTTGTTTCTACAAAATAGCATTTTCCCGAACAAGGGGTTGATGGTCAGCGACGCTACACACATCATGCTTCCCCAAGTTGAAAACATGTGTGGGGATTCTAGCTAAGCATGAAAAAAAATGCCCACTAATACTCCACCTTTGTTGGCATTTGTATTAGTTATTTTTGATGGGTCCCATTAGTTTCCTATGAGAGACATTTCATTTTCCTCGGGATCCCTGGGAGAGAAGCTAGAAGGTTTATGATTGGATTTTATCTTTTTCCAACTACAAGCCTCAGGGCCTTCAACCCCTTCTTTCCATGAAATGAAGGACAGCCCCTTCTTGGGTCAGTACACCCGAAAATCCCAAAATGTAAGGAGATGAGGGGATGAAGTGTGGAAAGTGACAAGTATGGTCGATAATGGCGTGATGAATCATCAAGAGGACCTCCCAATAGGAGACCTATCTCCAAGGGTGACCCACTTACTAGGGTGCAATGTCAACCACCAAAGTGAAACAGGGAAAAGAGCATAATGTCCAAGTAGATGTTACATAATTAAAGTAATTTTAAAACACAACAAATGCAAATTCCTTAAATATTTAAATAAAACTCACTATAATACATGAATTGTACCTCATGGATCAAGACCCAATGTCTTTCGAAAGATAGATGATGTGGTGTATATCGTCGTAATGAACCTAGAGTCTTAGAAGTAAGGTGGGTATATGTCTATACAAGTGGACATTGTTGGTCAAGTTATCTCTCGGTACTCCATGTCTGCAACCTGAGGGCCTCTAGACATCATCTCCTCAGTTATCCCTAGGAGTTTAGGATAACATATGACTCCTACTTGGGGACATGTACTCTCCGTAGAGTGCATGAGAACCAAAGCATATCCTAGTGGACATATGCCTACACTAAAACATAAAACTATAAAATATAGGGTGGTTCTATCACCCTTCATCCATATATATCAAAATTAAAAAATGACAACCTATGTAGAAAAAAAAAATTATATATATATATATATATAAACTAAACTTGAAATTAATATGCAAGTAGAGAAAAATGAAATATGAAATGTAGTTAAACTATCATGAGAAATCAATATGCAAATCCAAGAAATAAAAATGACCTACCTAGTTACCTAGGGCCTGGGCCCTGAAGAAGTCAAGTGCTCTGAATGTAGGGCCGGAGAAGAGACCCATCCACTAGTAATGGCATCTTTATCCCATCCAAATATGTTAAGTAATACTTCTCCTTTTTGGACTTCTTCTTGATTATATAAGAACTAAGCCAAGCATTTTCATCCTTCTAGTCATATTTAGGCTTGCCCTTCTTCTTGTCCCACATGAACTCCTAATTGTATGGTATATATATACTCTCAGCATTGATGTCTGACTGCCGGTACTCATTAGTTCCTTAATATCTGAGCTCCTTCCTTATGCCACCCGTCACCATAAATTTTCGTAATGCTTTTCAGCCATCAATTCTTCTTATGACCTCACAAACTGGGGGACATTTGTTATACTTGTATTTTTCACCATAGGTTGTGAAAACATGGTATTATATGTTATGAGGCTAGAATTACAAAACTTAGTGAAATTCTCATAATTATTTCACAGTGAAATTCTCATAATTATTTCACAGGGAAATAATTATTTTGTCATTATTTCATAATTGAGAATAAACTCATAAATGAAAAGAAAGTTCATAATGAGTTGGAAAAATCTCATAATTGAGAATCGAACTTGAGAAAAAACTCATAATAGAAAAAACATTCATAATAGGTTCACTAAAGCTCATAACTAAGAATGAAACTTGTGCATGACTTGTAATTTCTTATTTCACATGCCATCAAGCCTATCTATGACTTGTAATTTATTATTTCACATGCTATCAAGCTATCCACGACTTGTATCCAACTAATTCGCATGCCATGAAGTCTATCTCCAATCTCTTCTAAAATCCTATAAGAAGAGACCAAATAAACAACATGGGAAGAAGAGTTTTGAGGGTGGTTATGCTTTCAAAATAGAGAGAGAATATCAAGAGGCCAAGGAGGAGCATCGGAACCTGGAACTAGTAGGAAACATCAATATTTAAGGTATGAATTAATTTAATTTCTTCTATATTCATTGATAGATCATTGGTTTTCCCCCAAACTGTTTGTGTTTAATTCATAAATGTTTGGATCTGATATTAAGAGAAACAGATCAAGATGGATATAGTGAATTTGGTTTTCCTAACACTAGAAATATAGTAGATAGGTGGTTGTTTGTATCCTTGTGTGCAGGAACAAGATTGTAGGAGTTGGAGTTGGATCTTAGGAGCTGCAAAAATTGGGACATGCTAGGACAATCGTCAATCTAAAGGTATGATCAATCCCTTTCTTGGTTAAAATGAAAAGAACTTACTTGCATCTAGGAAAATCACAGGAATGTATACCTCTTTCTATCTAGGATCAAGGGAAAATCCTAGGGAGATCTTGATTTCCAACTAGTGAGATCCCTATGATATTGTATCCCATAACAAATATGCATAAAATTGACCTATTGAGAAGTGTTAGAAATTATATATTCTAATATAAGAGGCCAACTAACTCTAGGAAAGGGTCATGAAAATGGTAAGGGAAAACCATTACGGAAGCAAGACAACTTCCTACCAAAAACTGTTTGTCTATCAACGATGACTAGTATAGGTATAAGTGGAGTCTCCACTAAGTTTTAGGGAGAAGTTAAGAAAACAAAGGGGAAGATGGGAAAGGTTCACTAAGTAAATTAGAGTTTTTCTGCGCGCGCACAACAACCTCCCTATTTCCTTCTCTTAGCATCTCTCTAAGACAATAAATTGGGACCCCCTGCAAATATTTCTACCATAACCCTCACATTCTTTCCTATGGCCGTAGGATCTATTCGGAAGAAAAGGAATCCGTTACGGTCGTCAGATTTGGAGAAGGTGTAGGAAGGTTATCCTGGAAACCTTTCGTAATTTCAGCAATCAGGAGAAACGAGATGTGTTGATGCACAAAATCCTGTTGCCCGGAACCCAGAAATCTCGAGGAAGATCTACATCGTAGATCTCAGGAAAAGAACTTGACCGTTGTATCAAGCAGAGGAGTAAATCACAATTTCAAAATTTCAAAAATCAGGAGAAGTGGGATGTGCTAATGCACAAACTCCCAAAACCCAAAGTCCCGAAAAGAAAATTCAACATGGTAGGACCTGATGATGTCACTAAAGGTGACGTGGACCCTCCTAAGTGTTTCACGTTCCATCGTTTAATCGGTGACAATTGTATTACGTGGGCCTAGAGGGTAAAGTAAATCGGAATTTCGGATGTCGGAAGATTGGGAAGAAGTAAGTGTGGGGACTCCCGAGGTCCCGAGATCCGAAGTTCCGAAGTCCCAAGGTCCAAGGTCCCAAATTCCTAAAAAAATTGAGGACAGAGAGACCACAGTGGGTTTTAGCCATTGGTTGTTGTGTAGACATGGACTGTTGATCCACCCGATTTCATGAGTTTTGTAATCGGTACCCCGAGAGAAGGTCTAGTGTGTGCCTTGAAATCTCTGATGGCCAAAAGCCTAAGTAGCACCTAGTGTTCTAGCATTTGGTCATGACCTTTGATCGCATGGGTTGGGGACTAAAGAAGAGGGGGCTATCGCTCGAAATTTACAAAGCCGAGCAGAGCTCAAAAGATTCGTGAAATCGAAACGTTTTCTTAAATAAAATTGGTTTTGAATGTGTGGAATTTGTTAAGGAGAGATGGCCTGACAAATTCCAGTTGTCTACACGTTGTGATTGCAGAAGTTTCATGAGTGCCTAAACCGATTAGAATTGCCTCAGAGTGCAAAGAAATGGAAGAGGCATGGATTGCTTCCAGTTCAGAGAATGGAAGAGAAGGAAGGGATGTCAACTTGGGATTCGAAGGATCGAACTAAAAGGAAAAGCATCCATGTGGTGGGATCAGCTTGTGCAGGTGTAGCAGATTAGAGAGAAAGATATCACTTGGAAGGAATTCAAGAGGTATTTCAAGAGGAAATACCTAAATAAAAGATACTATGACAGAAAGATGAAGGAGTTCCTCGAACTCAAGATGGGCAGCATGACCATTGATGAATACGAACGAAGGTTTTTTGATTTACTAAAGTATGTTCCATTCATCAAAGACGAGGCTGTCAAGATTCAAAGGTATCTGAGTGGACTACCACCTCCCATTGGTGACAAGATTCAGTATGATGATCCTAAGACTATGGAAGAAACAATAAGAAGATCGAAATGCTTATATGAACAACAAAGAGAAAAGCCTACCTTTTGGAAGGCTTGGGATGACCAGAAGAAGTTTAAGAAAGAACAAAGGTAGAAGGGAAACAAACCTCCCTTTTTGAGAAATATTCCTCAAGGACAACCATCATTTAGAGAGTCGAGAATGGCTGAAGTGGGGGAACAAAGGCCGAGACAAAATCCCATTCAGTGTTGGGGCTGTAAAGAGAACCACAAGTACAGAGATTGTCCCCATAAAAATGGCAAAGCAAAAGTTGTCCATAATGTTCAACAAGATGAAACAGTGGAGGACATGTGTAGCAGAATTCCAAGGATCTATGCGGCCCTGGACAACAAGCAAGTTGAATTTCATTCATAGATGATTGAAGTGGAAGGTATGATTAACAACCAACCATTTATTATTTTAATTGATTCAGGGGCTAGCCATAGTTATGTAGATCCTAGGGTGGTGGAAAGTTTTCACTTATCAAGAAGCAAACATGAAAAGTATTGGTTAGTGTAGTTGGATACAGGAACCAAGAGGAAGGTCACTGAGTTGGTTAAGTCATGTCATGTGGACATGAAGGGTTTGAGCACGAAGGCTGAATTGAATATTCTGCCTTTAGGCTCTTATGACTGTTTAATCGGGATGGACTGGTTGGACCAGCACCATGCCCTCCTAGACTGTCGTAAGAAGGAATTTACTTTCTCAGATGAGGAGGGGAATCGAAAAACAGTCCAAGGAATTCCCAGAGCTCTGGTTGTTAGAGAAATCTCAACAATGGAGCTAAAAAGGTGCTACATGAAAGACTGTTAATTGTTTGCAGCCCATGTGGAGGAAGCATCCAGAGATGAATTCTCAAATATTGGAGACCATGCGGTACTAATAGAGTTTGAAGACATATTTCAGGAGGTACCTGGACTACCTACAAAGAGAGATATCGATTTCTCTGTAAATTTGATTCCTAGAGCAGCTCCAGTGTCGAGAGCTCCTTATGGAATGAGTACGCCAAAGATAAAAGAGTTGCAATTGCAGCTTGAAGAGATTCTAAAGAAGGGGTACATTCACCCAAGCATGTCACCTTGGGGTGCCTCAGTCCTATTCGTGAAGAAGAAGGATGGGATGTTGAGGCTGTGCATTGATTTTAGATAGTTGAACAAAGTAACTATCAAGAACAAGTATCCTCTACCGAGGATCTACGATATTTTCGATCAGTTGAGAGGTGCGAAAATATTTTCGAAGATAGATCTCAGATCGGGATATCACCAAGTAAGAATAAAGGATGAATACATCAACAAGACCGCCTTTATAACAAGGTATGGTCATTATGAGTTCACAGTGGTACCGTTTGAGCTGTTGAATGCACTTGCTATTTTTATGTTCTTGATGAATGGTGTATTCAGGGACTACCTAGACAAGCTTGTCATAGTCTTCCTGGATAACATTCTAGCGTATTCCAAGTCAGAGGAAGAGCATGAAAAACACCTGAGGATGGTGTTGCAAGTGTTGAGAGAACACCAGTTGTATGCCAAGTTGAGGAAATGCTTGTTTTGTCAAAGGAAGATCCATTACTTGGGGCACGTTATTTCAGAAGAAGGGATCATCATGGATCTTGAGAAGGTTGAGGCCATCAGAGAATGGTCAGCACCAAGGAATGTGGCAGAAGTTAGATCCTTCATGGGTATAGAGGGTTATTACAGAAGGTTTATCGTAGGGTTCTCAAAGATAGCTCATCCTATCACTTCCTTGAAAAGGAAGGAGAAAAAGTTTCATTGGAATGAAGAGTGTGAGAAAAGTTTCCAGCAATTGAAGCAGTCATTAACCAATGCTCCAATCTTGAGGATTGCATATCCAAATGTGGATTTCATGGTGTGAATAGATGCATATAAAGAAGGTTTGGGATGAGTTCTCAGTCAAAGTGAATTTGTAATCTTTTATGAGTCCAGGAAGCTGAAAGAGCACAAAAGGAATTATGCCACTCGCAATTTGGAGTTGGCAGCAATCATTCACACTCTAAGGAAATGGAGACATTACCTCATTGTTGAAGGAAAATCTCCTTGCGGACAAGTAGATATCCTCTTGAGAGCTAGACTCTTAACTCTTAAGACAGAAGATGATTAATGTGGACACTGACTTCCTTTCAGATCGATACAAACTAATGTATGAGGAGGAAGGAAAAAAGAAGTACCTTTTACCGGCGTTTGTCCCTGCACGCTCCGAGTTGAACTCCAATCTTTCGCTCCTCGATGAGCCCTGTAGACAAACAATAGTACAAACACTTCCTACTCTACTGATATTATCTTGAAATAGACCTATCTATCAGAGACAAGTTCATGTGAGATTAAACACAAACTAGAAAGAAACAGGCCAAGCATGTCATATTAATGAGAACAATGACATAGGTAACTTACAATCGTAGATGCGAATGCAACAGCTTCGTCAAGTCCCCTTTGTCTAACCCTTGCTCAAAAGATCCACAATACAGATGACAACAACTTTACTGATTATTTTCCTCCAGTTCACTATATGTTTCCTATGAGATCATAGGTTTCATGCTTCCAATTCTTCCTCCTTTCCACCATGATAGAGCCTGCTTATATAGGTTTAGAGAGGCCTAACCTCTTGAGGTATCTTTAGGGTAAGTTGAGAATTTTCCTCCTTGAGTTAGGGATCTTCCCTAAGATCATGGTTGAACCAGGAATTCGAATTCAACTTCCTTCCAATATTGAAATATCTTCTCCTTATTCTCCTCAACAGACCAACTCCTACCTAGAATAGGTAGTGCTCCCTCAAAAGGGCCATCAGAGCGCTATAGCTCTCCCTAGTAGGCTTTAGGGGGGCGCCAACGCTCTTAAAATCAATAGCACTCCTCTTGCAAGGTTGTTCAGTGTTATAACGCTCCCTATCACCTTATAGGGGAGCGCCAGTGCTCCTAAGAGACATATAGGGGAGCGCTCTCTTCTAAAAACCTAGATTCAATGATTCTTTCAGATGGAAAGAGGTACTTAACTTCAGTTAACCATTCCTCTTCCTTCAAATCAAGTGTTTGAGTCATTTTAAGTGTCTTCTTAACGTCGTTATAAGTATGACATAGGCATCATGGCAGTATGCGTTGCTTGACACTTGCGACACTTGTGAGCAACATGCGACACTTCCAACACTTATCAAAGTGAGTAATGTTGATGTGTAACATATTTCCCCCCAAAGTATGAAGTCAGAAGATGAGACCTGATAACTGAAATACTTTGTATAATTTCAAGAAAGGGTGTAGATACGGAGAACCTGACAGAAGCTGCACACAAACATCCAACAAATATTATGACATGTTTCAAACCCAAGGCAGGCATACCTGTGCTTGGGTGATCAAGACTTGCAAGATATGGTCGCCATGAAATACACTGCGGATCCATAATAGTATTGATAAAAGGTATAGCCACCGAGGATACAGTGTGGATCTATACTCTGATGACTTGAACTGATTGTAGCCACGAAGAATACACAGTGGATCTACGAGATGACAAGACATAGCCACGACCAATACAAAGTGGATCTATGTAACAATATATGTGTCATTGTTCAAGAGAAATTCCTTCGCAACCTGGGAAAATTACATATCAAAGTGATTACTCAACCCAGGGTCTTCTTACCGATCCCGATGTAGTACGAATCTAACCATGTGAATAGATGTCCTGATGTTGAACATGGCAGAAACCACTTGATTACCGGTCAATGATGTAAATCGTTAACAAGAACGAGGGAGATCACCATTAATGTCAATGATTCCCAAGGTACCCTAGTACATTCCAACGAATGTGAATGGATGAGTTGGAGTCGAACATCCATGGAATCATCCGATCAGAGGTCAATGATGTAAATCTGCTGTCGGACATGAGGAGGCTTGCCATTGAGGCATGCAGGTCCCAAAGTACTAACTGGTTTCTAAGTCTAATTCCTGGATAATGTGTTGAAGTCAACAGGAATAGGCTCGTCGAAGGAGGGCCTTGATGTATCCCCCATCAACGACACAAAACAGACATAGAGATGTAATTGGTAGATCAAATGAACATGGACTGATAGGGGTATTGAGACAAGATATTTGTGATGGCTGACTCTCAGGGTGGATACTTCCCTTGAACACTGGGTCACAATGGCAGAAACATGACGTGGACCAAAACTTGATGATGCAGTGGATGTTGTGACTTACGTCAGGTGACCCAGAGGAGTGAAAGAAACTCAAAGGATTGGCTCAATGCAGAGGTTCAGTGGATTATAATGCGTGAAAAAGACAAAGTGTCGTGTTCAAGGGTGACTCTAAGAATTACTTGGTAATGTTCTCAAGAGACTGCTTGGCTTGCTTCTTTCAAATTTTCCCCCATCCAAATAGATGAGTACCTCTTTTTAATTTAACGAGCTCGAGGAGGGTAACACATGCTCAATATAACTCACCTTTGGTAAGTTCCTCTTCCTTTGTTTAACGAACTGGAAGAAGTGAGGGTTCGGTCCTGTATGGGCCTGTCGATGTTTGTTTTAGCGTGTCCAAAGACAGAAAACTTGAAGGATTTTCATGACTATAGAGCCTGGAAAAACACTTAAAAGAGAAATCTCTCAGTTCCTTTTTCGTACAGTTAGTCTCACGAGGCTGAAAAAGAGATAAACTACCACTCGAAAGATGCCCTTTCGAACCTTTTAACGAGTGTGAAAGGAAGCAAGATCACTCGACGATCTTTTCATATTTAGAGAGTCTAAAAAGAGTTTAAAGGTGACTCTAGGGGGTTACTTTTTCGTGTGTCAATACGGATCTGAAAAAGAGATAAAAGTCTACCCAGTGCGTTCATATATTCTCGAGATTGAGAATGAACTAAGACTATGCTCGTGGATGTGACAAGGTAAACAAACGATCAAAACTTCTTTGAAACCTGTAGTGTCAAAACTACAGTCCAGAGGTTTAGTGATGCCATTGTATTGTCAAAGAAACCCACAAATGACTATACCTTATAAAAAATGGAAATTTATAAATAGTAATACAAGAAAAATCTTCATTTACCATTTCATTTGCATAAGGATTTGTAGCAGTGGAGATTCTCATTTTGGAGGTGGATCTTGTTTTGCTTGATACTGGAGCTACGGTTGACCGTTTCTCTCACCGTTTGGACCAGGTAGATCTTCATTTCCCCCTCTTTCAATTACATGGTTCAATATTTGTTTTCACAACAATATTTAAATTAAAAAACGAAGCGCTAGGTCATTCCAAAAAAGATCAAATCGTCCTCTATTGAAAATGATGGGAAAAAGACATTTGTTTACAAAAACGCTTCTAGAGGGTGATAGCATAGATGCCAACACCTCGATACTTGAGTAGACAGGTCATTTTTGTTAAGGAATCCATAAGAAACTCAAAAAGTATGCCCACGCAGACATTATGAAATTTATTTTAATTTTAAAACGTTTTATTGTTGCGTAATGATTATTGAGTAATAAAAAGAGGGCATGGTCCTTTTTGAACAGTATGGGCAATTGATTTCAAGTTTTTTATTTACTTAAGAAATTGTCGAAAAATTGAATAATGAAATTTTTGTTTTTTCTTTGTTTGTTTTTTCTTTGTTTGACCATGGTTGAGTGGAAGGAACAGGAGCATGAGCTCGATGATTTGGCTGCTTTGTGGAGTCCTCACATGCAGACCGCGTTGAGAGATTGTGGCCTTCTGAAATTCTTCAAACTGCAAAAGATGAAGAAAGAGATTCTTCTGCTTGAGCACATAATCATCTTGTGGGATATCGCAGAGCAAGGGTTTTGGATTGGAACACAACTTATAACCATCGAGTTGGAAGATGTATATTTCTTGACTGGCCTCTCGAAAAGAGGGGCTCCTATAGATTTTTCTGGATAGAGGGCGCTTCCTAAGCAAGTGGGTGTGTACTTGGCACGTTATTGTGTCCCAGGAGCAAGACTGGTGGGGGGTAGAATCCCAATCAAGGATATCAGAGAGTTACCCCTTCGGTCTATTTTGTTTTCCATCACGAGTGTGACAGGAAGCACTAGCGCACATATGGCATCGAGATCACAGGTAGCTTATGGCGTATAGTGTTTGGAGCCAACACTGTTTAACTGGAGCATAGGGTTTCTTAGAAACGTGTAGGAATAGGTTTCGAGGTGTAAAATGGGGCAGAAGTAGTTCGGATATGGCTCTTTATTGGTGTCATTCTTCTTAGAGCACATCCCCCAGATGCAGTCTCAGATTGCATTGGTGGTACGACCAGTGGGAGAACCACAGATGGAACGGTGGACTAGTCTCTCTCCGAGACTAGTGGCAGAGTCAGAGTTTCGTTTCACCGGTGACTTCTTCACTTGGATGAGACGCCAATATCTTTGGATAGAAGATTTTCCATATGCCGAGGCGGACTTTTGCGGGAGCATGGATTTAATTCTACTAGCGGGGGAAGATTGGGATGCGTCAGGTGAGAGACTAAACAACACCTTGTCTAGTGTTTTTTTTTTTTAAGTTTTTAATGTATGTATATTTTTTTGGGTACGTAGAAGAGTTTTTAATGGATGTGTTGTTTTCAACATGCAGACAAGGGAGCAGTGCGCCCGGCTGAGATATCAGTACTGGGACGTCGCGGGGGTGCTCAGGTTGTAGTAGATCCGGGGGCACCAGTGATAGGTCTCCGAGAGGTTGAAAGAAACCTTCAAGGCCTTACGATGGGCATTCCTCCTCTACGGAGGAGAGACGTTCCTTTACATCTACAGAGACACACTGTGGGGGTGCCTGATAATGTTAATTCTCTACTGAGATGAGTAGTGCACATAGTGATATGTTACTCTCATCATAATGCAGTGCAGAGAGATTAGAGTCTCTCTGGTGATTGTATATTTTGTATGACTTGTCGGACGATGTTGTATGGGTGTAAAGACCCAAAATTTTTCTCTTCCAAATACTTTTTTTATGTAATCAAAACATTTTCAGTCACACTATGTATATATATATATAGTTCCAAGTTTTTACAGTGCCAGAATATTTGTAAATGATGATGTCTTTAATGTGATGTGTTTTAATTTACATATGATGTACAATTTGTTTTCCTTCATGAAACTTTATCTATGGGTGAGATACCAATCCATGGTGTAATTGGCTAATGAATCTAAAACATTGTTGAGTCCTCTTGGAATATGTTTGTATTCGATGTAATCAAATATTCGTTCAAGATGATGAACTTGTAGGTGGAGACGTAGCAGGATAGGATTACGAATAGCGTAGATACGATTAAGTTGACAGACCACTAGTTGGGAGTCTAGGTTAACAATGATACGAGAGATACCTAGGGAGGAGGCTTGGGTCAAAAGTCCGATGAAAACATGATATTATGTTGTGTTATTAGTTGCTAGTCCTAAGAAAACACCTCTTGAACTCACCACCTCATCATATTGGCAAATGACCCATGTTGCCGAAGCAATGTTCTGGGTGTGTCGACTAGTGCCATCTGCAAACCCGACAAAGAGTGGAAAGGAAGACGTCATCTGCGCATGAAAACACAAGGCACAGTTATGAGTGGAAAAGGTAAAACTTGAGCACGCGAAAGAAACAGACACACCAAACTAAAATACAATAATGTACAAAGTACACACGCTAGGTGATTTAGGCATAGTACTTTTTAAGGTAAAGCCTATTCTGGGGCTCTCCTAGGGATATTCCATCATAATCGACTAACTTGTAGGCGCCTCTGTGCAGAACATGTTTCACAATGTAAGGGCCATGCCACAGAGGTTCTAACTTATCTGTCCCTAGTTTGCCATGAGCCTGGTCATAGACGAGGACTAAGTCTCCTTATGCAAAAGTCCGAGGATGGACGGATTTGTCATATTGATTCTTTATCCGTTTCTGATGTGCCTCATTAATGAGAGCGGCATCACGACGTGTTTTGTCCAGTTTGGTCAGATATAAGAAATGTTCTTCTTCGGCAGAAGTATGGGGTAGGAGTTCTACTTTAAGTTTTAGAGATGGAATCTCACACTCGATTGGTAAAATAGCTTCGATGCCATACACTAACTAGAAAGGAGTGAACCCAGTTGCAGTTTTCATGGAAGTACGGTAAGCCCAGAGAGTGGAGAAAAGTTGTAGATGCCAGGATGTCTTATTTTCCCCTACCATGCATTGAATCATGGATTTGAGGACCTTATTGATGGCTTCAACTTGTCTGTTGGCCTGAGGATAGTATGGGGATGAGTTTTCATGGCAAAAACCCAACTTGGCATGCAATTCACTCATCATCTGGTTCTTAAAGTGTGAACCGTGATCGCTGACAATGGCGTGTGGTACACCAAAACGAGTTATGATGTGGTTAAAAATGAAAAGAGTTGTGGTACGACCATCGTTTAGAAAGGTAGGCATAGCCTCAGCCCATTTTGTAAAGTAGTCAACGACGACGATTATATAACCGTGCCCCCTGGATGAGGTAGGCTTACATTGAATGAAATCGATACCCCACTTGGAAAAGGGGCCAATGGTGATAATGGGGTGCAGTGTAGTAGGGTGGGTGCGTGCCTTGTTATTAAAAACTTGGCAGGGTGGGAATTTTTTGAATGCCTCAATACAATCTTTGAAAATCGAGGGCCAAAAATAGCCGACATGTAGAATTTTCTGGGTTGTAGCCATCCCAGAAAGGTGACCGTCACAGGCTCCAAGGTGACATTCATTTAGAATGCGTTCAGCCTCTGCATGAATCAAACATCGTCGAAGGATAGTATCAATACCACGACGATACAAGGTGTCACCGATGATAAGATAACGGTGAGAATGGTGGCGAATACATCGAATCTCTTCACGAGAAGTGTTAGGTTGAAAGTGTTGG
This sequence comes from Picea engelmannii, assembly GCA_009831015.1. Taxonomy (NCBI): domain Eukaryota; kingdom Viridiplantae; phylum Streptophyta; class Pinopsida; order Pinales; family Pinaceae; genus Picea; species Picea engelmannii. The sequence goes on along the minus strand of ML780554.1, from coordinate 520,251 downwards.
GTTTGGAGATAAAGGAGGATGTCTCCATACCAAGGATCAGAGGTGTTGATGAGGAAAAGAGTTTCATTAGGGAGAGAATATCTAGGTTTGATATCTTCATCAGCATGGGGGAGGTCGCAAATAAGCTCTGCAAACACCAGGGACTTTTTGGATTTGGACTTCACAAATTCAAGATCGAATTCTTGAAGGATGACGATCCATTTAGAGTATTTTACCTCAAGCACTTGACGTGTCAAGACATGGTACATGGGGTTTGAGTCTGCAATCATCGTGGTGGTGCGTAGTAGGATGTAATGGTGAAATCTCTGGACAGTGATGACAACTGCCAGAGCCAGTTTTTCTACATGTTAATATCGGAGTTCGGGTCCAGATAGACTCTTTCTCAGGTAATATATCACATGTTCCTCACCATTGGGGTCCTCCTGAACTAACACCATCTCAATAGTGGAAGTGGAGGCAGCTAAGTAAAGGATGTAGTCCTTTGTATACTTTGGAGGGTGCAACAAAGGTGCGTGGGTCAAGGCATGCTTGAGAGAATCAAATGATCGTTGAGTGATGTCATCCCAAATGAAAGGGGTGTTTTTCTACAACAACCGCATGAATCCTTTAGTTATCTCAGTGTAGTTACAAATGAAACGGCAAAGGAAGTTTTCTTTTCCTTGCAAACTTTGGAGTTGGGTTAAATTAGTAGGTGCAGGTAAGGCTAGAATAGCCTTAATCTTTAAGGGATCCACCTGAATCCCATCATTAGAGACAATAAAACCGAGGAGTCGACTAGATTCGACAGCAAAAATACACTTATGTGGGTTCAAGCGGATACGGTAAAACCAACATCGAAGAAAAATAGCCCATAAATGATCAACTTGATCTGATTGGTTGGATGAGTGGGCAGGTAAGTCGTCGAGGTAAGGTTCTGCAATATGCTTGATATCGTGGAACACGTATGACATGGCCAGTTGGAAAGTAGCACCAGCATTTTTGAGACCAAAAGGGAGTTTCCAGTAGGCGAAAGTTCCCCATGGGCAGATAAAGGCTGTCTTATGTTAATCAGCAGGTAAAATTTCAATCTGGTTATACCTGGAAAAACCATCCATGAAAAAGAAGATTACGCTCCCAGCGCAATTATCAATGATCTGGTCGATGAAGGGCGTAGGGTAGTTGTCCTTTGGACAAGCCTTATTGAGATCATGATAATCAACACAGACATGAATGGTCCCCTGTTTTTTGGCAACCAGAACAAGGTTGGAGACCCATTATGTCAAAGGGATAGGATAGATAAAGCTAGATTTTAAAAGTTTCTCAACTTCTGCCTTTATGGCTACGATTTTCTTGAGATGAACCAGGCAGAGTTTCTGTTGAACAGGTTTCTCACCTGGGTAAGTCTTGATTTCATGCATGACGATCGAGGGGTCGATTCCTGGCATTTCTTCGTAGCTCCAAGCGAAGACATCGCAAAATTCTTTAAACAGAGCAGTGTAAGATACCACTTCTTCAGGTGTGTAATTAGAACCAAGGTTAATGTTTTCCACAATGCCTTCTTTGATCGAAATATCAATAACAATCATAGTAGAGATATTACCCATATTCCCCTCAGAAAGAGTATCTTGTGTGAGGATGGGATATTGTGGAGAATTGGTAACATCAAGAGGGAAGACAGAGTGTATGTCTTTGTGAATTTCTTCTAGAGGTAGAAGAAAAGAGGATCGATGATGGTTATCATCCCAAGGTACATCGTCAATACTAAGCATATCCATTATAGATTCGTCGAAAGGAAAAATTTGGGAAATGTAATCAATTGCAGATGATAGGGAATCCAACCATTATGACATCGAGTAGGCATCAGGTGCCAATATATGTGGGTTGTCCGGAGAGGAAGAGGCAGATTGAATAGCAACATATGCGGTCTCGGCTGGACTAAGTGGCATGGTGTCACCTAGTACATCGAATTCCATAGGACTAGGTACAATCCAAGGGTCAGATGATTCCAAAGATTGATAAGCCATAGTCGAAATCATATTGGCAGTGGAAATATGATGTGTGGTGGGTGAAAGTGGTGTGGGGAAGGTACCCATAAGGCTGGAATATTTCAATAAGCCAACACCAATGCTTTCATACATAACTTTGTGGTCTCCCAAAAAAGGAATGTTGTTGGTGACAGGGACACGAGCGTCGGGTGTAAAGAAATCTAGTTGGTCGATAGTGACAATTTTTCCTTGATGGGGGAATTGTACACATCGAAACACCGACAGGCGACATCAGTCATAGTGTAGAACCAACTTTTTTCGAGTAGTAGGTTGTAATTGAGGGGGGCATCGACCACCTTGACATCAACAGTAACAGTTTTTCCGCCCAACTGAACAGCTAAGGATTGTAAAAGTCCATGAGGATGAAAACCTCACCCATCAAAAGCGCGTAACATCGTAGGGGATTTGTTAAGGGTAGGTGATTTTAAGCCTTTCCAACAAGATAAAGACATGACACAAGTAGAGGCTCCCTCATCCAAGATAGTTTGGTGGATTTGTTGATTGTGAACAACAACATCAATCTGAAAAGCTAGTTGGTGGGAGAGTCGAGGCTGATGATCATCCAAATTAAATGTGAGGTTATTAGATGACTCGGGATCGAAAGCACCGATGGCAGCTAAGAGCGTTCTACGTTGGCTGGGACAGTGTTGTAGAACTTCCAAAGCAGACATAGCACACAGTGCTTGAGCCAAATCTTCAATGATGTTGTAGTTTTGGGCAGCCCATGAACTAGGATTAAAGGTAGATTTCTGGATAGTGCTCTTAGGAGGGTGTAAGATGGAGTCAAATGAAGGTTTCTCGATCTGAAGTGGCCCAGATGGAGGGCTAGCACATGGAGGACTAACGGAAGATGGTAATGGGTCCGGTAAGGAACCGTTAGTGGGCTTCGACTTATTAGGTTTAATCGGTGTGTCATATGTCATAGTGTGAGTGGTCAGATTAATCCCATTAAACATGTAAATGTGGGCACTTGTCGAGGCCTCATCATGGGATTGGTTGGAACTGCCCCCTGGAGTGGGGGTTTGAGAAACCAAAGATTTCTACTGTGGAAAAGGCTGGGTAAGCACAACAGGTTGTGAATTTCCTTTAAAAAGTTTGGCCACTTCATCGCGATGTGGATAGTCTCGGGTGTAGTGATCATCACCACAAATGAGACATGGGAATTTCGGTTTCCATTGTGGTTGTTTTCCGGCAGTAGGGGTTTGAGGTTGATTTTTTGGTTGTTCATTATTGTTGTTTTTCTTCGGTTTATTTCTTGCTTTCTTCTTGCCTCCAGATTGTTGTGAAGGGGTCGATTGGACCGTATTCACCTCAGAGACCTGAGTTTGAGGGGAGGTAGAAGAGGGTGTGGTCGAACTGGGAGAAGAAGTTGAAGCGGACCACTGGGTTGTTCCAGTCGACTAGGAAGTAGATTGGGTTTTGACGGAGCCAAAGACTCCATCCGCGTGCGAGGTAGACGATGGTTTGGATGGATCAGTAGTGGCATGGGTATCATTTGGTATCAATTTGTACAGAGTACCAGATTGTGAATAAACCAAATCTAAGTACTGAGCTCGAGCAATAGCTTCTTCCTCAGTGACTACACCACCCATAGCAACATCACGAGCGATCTAGGGTAAAAATGATTTAGTGAACCATTCTGCTAATAATTGGTTAGGAATGACCACTTTGATTAACCTTCGTCGTTGTATCCATTCATAAATATGATCAGAGATATGTACGGAGGTTGTCTGACGAAGGGAGGTTGATAGTTCGGTACCCGTCTCGTATCGAATGGGTAGTTGGAAGTGTGTGAGGAAGGATATAGCAAGGGAGTTGAAATCATGAAAAGAAGCACGTGGTAGTTCAATATACCACTTAGCTGCAGAACCCGTAAGTGTTCATTGGAAAAGATGCAAACGTATAGAATTGTCCATGAGGGAGTTTGATGAACACCACAAATGAAAATTCATCACATGGTTGTTTGGGTCTTATCTGGAATTTCCGTCGAATTTTGGAATATCAAAAGGAAGTTTAGCTGGAATAACTGGCCAAACCGGAGAATGAAAAATAGGATCATTCATTAACCGAGACAAGTCTGGGAGGTCCAGAGTCACTAGGAAAGGTAGTTGTCGGTTAACTTGCGGGTAATACTGGTGTGGCATAGGAACACCAGTAGGACCATACACTAGGTTAGGTGGATAATTGTAACTAGTGGGCCCTCTTGTATAAGGTTGGTGTTGACCAGGGTACACAGGATTTGAGGTGGTTCGAGAAACATGCGCGAGGGGAGGATAATTGGATGGGTTTTGAGGATTATAAGCCATATTTTGTGTTTTTCCATAAGGAGGATATAAATGAGTCCCTTGAGGGGGAAGAGGTTGTTGTGGAGCTTGAGGATTGTGTCCCCCTGAGAACTGTGGGTTTCCTAGAAAAGGGATATTCCACGGATTGGGTGTGGGAGACACATTTTGTCCATACGGTTGATGGTAGGCTCCGGATTGAGGTTTCCCCCTAGCCTAAGGGTGCCCTCCAAATGGAAGTTGTCCTCCAGTGGGAGGATGCCCCCTAGCTTGAGGTGGAGTTCCCGAAATTTGGGAACAAGACGTAAACGACTGACTGGTGCTGCTTAACGAATTAAAGCCACCAAGACCGGTCCCTCCAGGTTGTTGTATAGGTATAGAACTTCCAGGCATAACTTGGGTAGTAGTGACAGCAGAAAAATTTAGTGCTCTGCACCCAATAGGGAGGGATGATGAAGGTCTAGGTGTTAGTGGTGTGCCAACTGCAGCTTGGCTAACCACCGCATTACCGGCGGGAATAGTCGGCACGTGAGGGACCATTGTAGAATGGGTTGTCTGGAGAGAAAAAGTGGACCTTGGGCCAACAGACGATGTGTTCGGATCAACGGAGGATGTAGTTGAAAAAATGGTAGTACCGGTAAAATGGTTTAAGGGTACGGTGTAGGTAATAGGCGCGTCGGCACCTATTCATGTTCCATAAAGATCCCGCACCATGCACAGTGGACCTCGAACAATGTTTGCGGTCCAAAAGGGGTCATCGACTAAAGGGTTTGAATGAGGCCCAGTTGGAATGTCAGGAGGATTGACGATGACAAATTCATCGACTGAATTCAGTTGGAGAACACGTCTCTCATATCCCTCTAGAATGTGGAAAGCCTCCGGAGACTCTGAAACAATTCAAAAATTCTCTAAAGAGGTGGGAACTTCTTCTTGGGAGGTTATAGTGTCGTGAACCTCGCTCTGTTGAGGAGATTCCTCCATAGAATGAGGGGGTAAAGCGGTATTCTCTTCCATATTTTCTAGAGGAAGTCCCTGTAGCCTACACGAACGACACGGAGGGTCAATGTTGGCAAAAAAGAATCGGCGAAAAAGAATCGGTAAAAAAAATCTATGGCCGACTATAGAAAGAAGAAGCATACGCTAATAGAATCTAGGAATCACAACCAAGAAAACAAAACCTTCTCTCGATGAATGTGCTAGTTGGTGATGAAATCCAATGTCGCGTGATCAAGTCAAGAAGGGGCGGGGATATGGTGGAACAGTTACACTAGTGACCTGCTTAACGGACTTTCACCTTGGTGCAAGCTTCCACGAAGTAATTGTGGATTTACCCTCCAAGGAGCCCGAGTGAGTTTGACCAATGTCTGTTCCAGGTACAGTGAGACTTCCCTTCACTATCACCTTGTGTAAGACCCTAAAGATTATGGCCACTAAGGTTACCAATTTGCAGTCAGCCCCTGGGTGGGTACAGTCGACAGTCCAGTCCGAACGTACGGACAGGGTATCTAGCCCGAAATCAACTTGAAAGGATTCCACTCAACATTGTGGGTATACCTTTAAGAGATCCCCATAATACGATCTGACTACTACAATCAGTCAAACCACAGAGGGATAATCTCCGTAGCTTTCCCGAGTGTGACCTCGTGCGTAACCCCTGTGTGAGAGGGGGATCCCAGGCAGACTTATACGACAATTGGATTTGACTCTCCCTAGCTCAGGATTCTAATGTTTTTTTTGGAAACTTTGGAGAGTTATTCTCATAGCCTAATCCAAAGTACTAATCCTAGTCTAGTGTTGGTGGAGGATCCTAAAAAAAAAATGTTCTAGATAGGTTTTAATTAGCATTCATTTTATAGTTGTTCTTTACTCAAAAGGGGTGCATGGAAGTGAAAAAGATGGAATGATGACTCAATCCCCAAAAAATGCATTAAGGATGATAAGCAGTCATTTATTTTCGATGAATGTCTATTTAAGGGAGAGAGAGAGAGTTTTTTTCACTAACAAGCACTAATAAGGAATGTCCTCAAACAAAAAAATTTCAATCAAATCCAATGTGGTGCTAAAACTTTTCGAAAATGTCTTCTAATATGAAAATCAATCATGAATATGTTTCTTTATTTTTTGTATGCAAATAATGATTAATTCAAAATGACACTTCTCCTGCTAATTATCCTTTTGGATCAAGGAAACTCAGACAAACATAAGCAGGTTTTGTACAAACAATACACCCTCTTGTTGTGATCGAAAACAAGAACCAAAAAAAGAAAACAAAGAAAATCAAGAATTTCACACAAAAGAGAGATGTTGAAGAACAATGACCTCAACAAAAACCAAATAAAGAGATTCGTAGACTTCTGATGTCCTTCACCAGAGTTTCTTGCTCAGTCAAAAAGGAGAGAAAAAACAGTGCATTGATTTCAAACTCCCAACAGCAGAAAAACTCAAAAAATAAATGAAGAAGGCCACAAAATCTAAATAGCAAGGTATTTGTTCCTTAGAAGGAAGGATGTCAAAGTTCAGTGGGAAGAAGCATTGACTCACAGAGAAGCTCAACAAGTGAAACACAAAGACTGGACCCTGAAAGAGCAATTCTGGAAAGGTTTTCTGCCAAAAGAGGGTTGGCGCTCTGGTGTAAAGGGCACCAAGCATTATAGTGCTCTGTCTAACACATCCAGGGAGCGTTGGCGCTCTATTAACACATCCAAGGGGGCGCCAGGCTTAGAAAACTCATGAAAATGTCCAAAAATCCAAAATTTCAGTCGAATTTTGGCAATCAAGCTGAGTGTGATGGGGTAAGGAGTCAATCAGTACATGAAATCAAGAAAAAAGGGGTGAACAAGGTTTGAAAACAATCAAAGGTTAAGACAAGGTCTATGAGGAAAAAAATCAAATCCAAAAGTTTCAATTTGATTCTCCCCAGTGGAGTCGCCAGTTTCTGTTGAAGGAAAATCTCCTTGCGGACAGGTAGATCTCCTCTTGAGAACTAGACTCTTAACTCTTAAGACAGAAGATACTTAACATGGACACTGACTTCCTTTCAGATCTATACAAACTAATGTATGAGGAGGAAGGAAAAAAGAAGTACCTTTTACTGACGTTTGTCCCTGCATGCTCCAAGTTGAACCCCAATCTTTCACTCCTCGATGAGCCCTGCAGACAAACAATAGTACAACCACTTCCTACTCTACTGATATTAACTTGAAATCGAACTATCTATCAGAGACAAGTTCATGTGATATTAAACACAAACTAGAAAGAAACAGGCCAAGCGTGTCATATTAATGAGAACAATGATAGAGGTAAATTACAACCGTAGATGCGAATGCAACAACTTCGTCAAGTCCCCTTTGTCTAACCCTTGCTCAAAAGATCCATGGTCTGGATGACAACAACTTTACTGATTATTTTCTTCCAGTTCACTCTATGTTTCCTATGATATCATAGGTTTCATGCTTCCAATTCTTCCTCCTTTCCACCATGATAGAGCCTGCTTATATAGGTTTAGAGAGGCCTAACCTCTTGAGGTATCTTTAGGGTAAGTTGAGGATTTTCCTCCTTGAGTCAGGGATCTTCCCTAAGATCATGGCTGAACCAGGAATTCAAATTCAACTATCTTCCAGGATTGAAATATCTTCCCCTTATTCTCCTCAACAGACCAACTCCTGCCTAGAATAGGCAGCGCTCCATCAAAAGGGCCATCAGAGCGCTATAGCGCTCCCTAGTAGGCTTTAGGGGGGCGCTAGCACTCTTAAAATCAATAGAGCTCCTCTTGCAAGGTCGTTCAGTGTTATAACGCTCCCTAGCACCTTATAGGGGAGCGTGAATGCTCCTAAGAGACATATAGGGGAGCGCTCTCTTCTAAAAATCTAGATTCAATGATTCTTTCAGATGGCAAGAGGTACTTAACTTCAGTTAACCATTCCTCTTCCTTCAAATCAAGTGTTTGAGTCATTTTAAGTGTCTTCTTAATGTCGTTATAAGTATGACATAGGCACCATGGAAGTATGATTTTCTTGACACTTGCGACACTTGTGAGCAACATGTGACACTTGTGACACTTATCAAAGCAAGTAATGTTGATGTGAACACTCATGGAAAGGAGATTTGAATTGAGAGCAGACCACAACGGTTTGAAATACTTGTTTGACCAACCTACCTTAAATGCTAGACAAAGTAGGTGGCTGGAGTTTCTATGTGAATATGACTTTGATATCAAGCATATCAAAGGGAAGGAAAACAAGGTGGCCGATGCACTCAGCAGAAAGGTGCACAACTTACATGCTTCAACCATTAGCATGTACAAGACTAATATTAAGGATAGAATTTCGGAAGCTGGAAATGCATATTTGAAGTACAGAGACTTCGTAGCAAAGCTACAATAGAGTGAGAGACCACAGAAAGAGGAAAATTACACCTTGGAAAATGATGGAATACTTATGTACAAAAACATAGTGTATATACCCAATGTCCAGGGTTTGAAACTTGCGATTCTAAGAGAAATGAATAACGTGACTTATGTTGGGCACCTTGGATATCAGAAGACTATGGCAGCAGTCAGGAGCCATTACTTTTGGCTAGGTATGAAGAAAGAGATCACTAAATATATCGCTAGATGTATGGAATGCTATTAAATCTGAGCATAGGCACCCAACAGGGTTGCTACAACCTTTGCCCATTCCTGAATGGAAGTGGGAAGTGTTGACAATGGATTTTATTATAGGATTTCCCATAACAGGCAAGCTGCATGATTTGATCATGGTAGTGGTGGACAAGCTTACAAAAGTTGCCCATTTTATTCCACTAAAAACTACTCACAAGGTAGCATATGTTTCTAATATATTCATGAAGGAAGTGGCATGATTGCACGGAATTCCTAAAACAATTGTGTCCTACAGAGACCCGAAATTCACCTCGAATTTCTATAAAGGATTGTTCAAAGGATTTGGAATGAATATGAACTTTTGTAGAACTTATCATCCCGAGTCTAATGGACATACAGAGAGGGTGAACAAAGTGATAGAAGACATACTGAGAATGTATGTGATGGACAAACCATCAAAATGGGAAGACTACCTACACTTGGTAGAATTCGCTTACAACAATGGGTATCAAGCATCATTGAAGATGAGCCCATTTCAAGCACTTTATGGCAGAAAGTGCAATACTCCAGTAAGTTGGGATAATCCAGTTGACAGGGCAGTAATTGGGCCAGATTTTCTCAAGAAAATGGAAGAGAAAATGCTTAAAATTAAGAAGAATTTAAAAGCTTCCCAAGACAAGAAGAAAATCTATGCTGACAAAAAAAGAACCCACAGAGAATTCAAAGTGGGTGATCATGTTTTCCTAAAAGTAAAAGCTAATATAAGTTCCCTTAAGCTGAGAAACTGTGCCAAGTTGGTAGCCAGATTTTGTGGGCCATTTGAAATCCTAGAAAGGATTGGGCCAATTGAATATATGCTTGCATTACCTGCATCCATGACTGTACATAATGTGTTTCATGTTTCATTGCTTAATAAATATATACCTGGTGCTAATCATGTTATCGATTGGAATGTGATTCAGGTGGAGCAAGAAGTTATCCTGCAAATGCATCTTGTGTGCATATTGGACAGGAAAAGAAAATAGCTCCGGAATCGACCTATAGGGCTTGTAAAGGTCCAATGGACCTGGTACGGTCCTGAGGACATGACATGGGAGCATGAGGATGTTATGAGGGACAAATACCCACATCTTTTTAAATATTATGGAAATCTTGTTGATGTTGTGTGAAATTTGCACTGAGGACAATGCAAAAATAAGGGGAGTGTAATATCCCCAAGGACGAGCCATGTTGTAATCATGTTTATGAATTGTAAATCATGTTTTGTAAGATGGTGAGCTGATATTGATAAGATAGTAAGGCTTATGAGTTTATTAGGTCGGAGAGCCTAAGTAATAAGGCTAGGAGCCTGTTTTTTTATATGTAATTATGTATAACGCTAATAAAAATATGAACATCGTTGCGTGCAGATCGGCCACGATGAATGAGTGATGGGGGACTAAGCTTCCACAGAGTGGGTAAGGGAATGGGGGCTGAAAGGTGGAAAGAAAGGATAAGTTTTGGGCCTAGGGTATAATCTTGGGGGATTAACTCTAGAAATGGATAATAATTTATTATTATTATTTCTTTAAAACTAAGGTGGACAATTTTAAGTGTTGTCCTAAGTTCCTGGAGAGGAATGCATGTTGATGGAGAGCATGCAGCTTCATGGGCGACATGTGTTGGCCCAGGAACATGCAGT
>ML780554.1:450173-509616 GCA_009831015.1 Picea engelmannii | reverse complement strand
GTCATCCTCTGCCTGGGTTCACAGGGGCTCTGGGGCGCCTGAACCATTTGTTCTATGCATTTGCCTCTGCACACCCATGTACAATGAAGGAAGCCCTCACAGGAAGATTGTTCGCTATCCATTTTCCATTCTCTGTGAATTGTGTCGAGCTCTGGGATCGACCTTTGCATAATCTCACACATCTATGAAAACATAAAACTATGAAACCAACCTGTGTTGTTTTATTGCGAAGATGAAACATCCTAGATATGGCCTAAACTGTCTTGTGTCTTAGTGTGGTCTGTTATCGTTTTTGGATGTCCATACCCACATTCTTGTTCCTGTTGTCACTCGTGAGTTAACCAAATTGCTATTGTTTTTTTTATTACCCTCACCTTGCTGGAATTCAAGTGGAAGCTGGTGGAAGAGTTGGGTGGTTAGGTCCATGGTTGAAGAGGCGGACTTTCAGACCTCTGAGCAGCTCTTTCCCAGGTGAAGAGTTTGTTGGGAAGTGGTTTTCTCCTAGAGAAAGTCCAACACCATCTATGGAGCTCTGAGACTTCTTGATACATCCTATTGCCGAGGCCCAGAGAGGGAGGTGAAGCACTGATGGTCTGTTCTTCTGAAGGTGTATACTCCCAGGTGGAACAGGCATGTGGGGAATGAGAGTCCATGAGTAGTGGGCGCAAGAAGGTATCCTGGGAAGAATCCTTTCGGTTATTCTATGCAATTTTCTTTGTAACCTCATCCTAGACTAGGATTCCTTGCCTTGGGTGGATCTTAGTCCCAGCTTAGGGGTGACCCACTGTTGAGCATGATGAGCAGCATGGTCTAAGGCTGGTAGGTTCATGGAAGGCCTGCACGTGGTTATTAGAATTACGCCAGTAATAAAAGATACGTGTTAATTTTTTACTTAATTTATAAGTATATGCATGTCTGTGATTATTGCAATATTATCATGTGTTCCACTGTAATCATGAATTATTTTTAATTTCATTAAACCTACAGGTTAGTCGTAATTTTGTGATTACTTTGTTTGGTTTAGTTAAATGTGTGTAATATGACTTAATTCATGTTATACATATAAGTATGAGAATGTTGTTTCCGCACAGTAGCCTTTGCCCGATTGTGGGGTTGATGGTCGGGGGCATTACACACATCATGCTTCCCCAAGTTGAAAATATGTGTGGGGATTATAGCTAAGCATGAAAAACAATGCCCATTCATACTCCACCTTTGTTGGCATTTGTATTAGTTATTTTTCATGGGTCCCATTAGTTTCTTATGAGAGACATTTCATTTTCCTCGGGATCCCCGGGGGAGCAACTAGAAGGTTTATGTTAGGATTTCATCTTTTTCCAACTACAAGCCTCGGGGCCTTCAACCACTTCTTCCCATGAAATGAAGGACAACCCCTTCTTGGGTCAGTACACCCAAAAATCCCAAAAGGTAAGGAGATGAGGGGATGAATTGTGGAAAGTGACAAGTATGGTTGGTAATGTCATGATGAATCATCAAGAGGACCTCCCAATAGGAGACCTATCCCCAAGGGTGACCCAATTACTAGGGTGAAATGTCAACCACCAAAGTGAAACAGGAAAAAGAGCATAATGTCTAAGTAGATGTTACATAATTAAAGTAATTTTAAAACAAAACAAATGCAAATTCCTTAAATATTTAAATGAAACACTATAATACATGACTTGTACCTCATGGAGAAAGACTCAATCTCTTTCGAAAGATATATGATGTCTTGGATATCATCGTAATGAACCTAGAGTCATAGAAGTGAGGTGGGTATCTGTCTGTACAAGTAGACATTGTTGGTCAAGTTGTCTCTTGGTACTCCATGTCTGCCACTTGAGGGCCTTGAGACATCATCTCCTAAGTTATCCTACTTAGGAGATAACATATCTCGAGGGATAACATATGACTCCTACTTGGGGACGCGTACTCTCCGTAGAGTGCATGAGAACCAAAGCATATCCTAGTGGACATATGCCTACAATGAAACATAGAACTATAAAATATAGGGTGGCTCTATCACCCTTCGTCCATATATATCAAAAGCCAAAAATGACAACCTATCTAGAATATATATATATATATATATATATATAAACTAAACATGAAATCAATATGCAAGTAGAGAAAAATCAAATATGAAATGCAGTTAAACTATCATGAGAAATCAATATGCAAATGCAAGAAATCAAAATGACCTACCTTGTTACCTAGGGCCTAGGCCTTGAAGAAGTCAAGTGCTATGGATGTAGGGCCGGAGAAGAGACCCATCCACTGGTAATGGCATCTTTCTCCCATCCAAATATGTCAAGTAATACTTCTCTTTTTCAGACTTCTTTTTGATGATGTAAGGACTAAGCCAAGCGTTTTCATCCTTCTGGTCATATTTAGGCTTTCCTTTCTTCTTGTCCCACATGATTTCCTTACTGTATGGTGTATATATACTCTCAGCATTGATGTCTGACTGCAAGTACTCATTGGTTCCTTAATCTCTGAGCTCCTTCCTTATGCCACCCGGAAACCATAAATTTTCGTAATGTTTTTCGGCCATCAATTCCTCTTATGACCTCAGAAATTGGGGGACATTTCTTATACTTGTATTTTTCACCATAGGTTGTGCAAGCATGGTATTAAATGTTATGAGGCTAGAATTACAAAACTTACTGAAATTCTCATAATTATTTCATGGGGAAATAATTGTTTTGTCATAATTTCATAATTATGAAAAAAGAATTAATTCATAATTGAGAATAAACTCATAAGTGAAAAGAAAGTTCATAATGAGTTGGAAAAATCTCATAATTGAGAATGGAACTTGAGAAAAAACTCATAATAGAAAAAACGTTCATAATAGGTTCGCAAAATCTCATAACTAAGCATGAAACTTGTGCATGACTTGTAATTGCTTATTTCACATGCCACCAAGCCTATCTATGACTTGTAATTTATTATTTCACATGCTATCAAGCTATCCATGACTTGTATCCACCTAATTCACATGCCATTAAGTCTATCTCCAATCTCTTCTAAAATCCTATAAGAAGAGACCAAATAAAGGAGATGAGGAGAAGAGTTTTGAGGGTGGTTATGCTGTTAAAATAGAGAGAGAAGCTTAAGAGGCCAAGGAGGAGCATAAAAACCTGGAACTAGTAGGAAGCATCAATATTTAAGGTATGAATTAATTTAATTTCTTCTATATTCATTGATAGATCATTGGTTTTCCTCGAAACTGTTTGTGTTTAATTCATAAATGTTTGGATCTGATATTAAGAGAAATAGATCAAGATAGATATAGTGAATTTGGTTTTCCTAACACTAGAAAGATAGTAGATAGGCAGTTAATTGTATCCTTGTGTGCAGAAAGAAGATTGTAGGAGTTGGAGTTGGATCTTAGGATCTGCAATAATTGGGTTATGCAAGGACAATCGTCAATCTAAAGGTATGATCAATCCATTTCTTGGTTAAAATGAAAAGAACTTACTTGCATCTAGGAAATCCATAGGAATGTATCCCTCTTTCTATCTAGGATCAAGGGAAAATCCTAGGGAGATCTTGATTTCCAACTAGTGAGATCCCTGTGATATTGTATCCCATAATAAAGATGCATAAAATTGACCTATTGAGAAGTGTTAGAAATGATATATTCCAATATAAGAGGCCAACTAACCCTAGGAAAGGGTCATGAAAATGGTAAAGGGAAAACCATTATGGAAGCAAGCCAACTTCCTACCAAAACATGTTTGTCTATCAAGGATGACTAGTATAGGTATAAGAGGAGTCTTCACTAAGTTTTAGGGAGAAGTTAAGAAAACAAAGGGGAAGATGGGAAGGTTTCACTAAGTAAATTAGATTTTTGTTGCGTGTGCACAACAACCTCCCAATTTTCTTCTCTTAGCATATCTCTAAGACAATAAATTGGGACCCCCTACAAATCTTCCTACTAGAACCCTTTCATTATTTCCTATGACCGTAGGATTTGTTCAAAAGCAAAGGAAACCCTTACGACTGTCAGATATGGAGAAGGTGCAGGAAGGTTATATTGGAAACCTTTCGGAATTTCAGCAATTGGGAGAAACTAGATGTGCTGATGCCCGAACTCCCAATGCTTGAAACCCCGAAATCCCGAGGAAGATCTACACTGTAGATATTAGTAAAATAACTTGACCATTGTATCAAGCAAAGGAGTAAATCGCAATTTCAAAATTTCGACAATCAGGAGAAGTGGGATGTGTTAACGCACAAACTCCTTAAACCCGAAGTCCTAAAAAAAAAAGTGAACGTGGTAGGAACTGATGACATCACCGAAGGTGATGTGGACCCTCCTTAGCGTGCCACATGCAACTATTTAATTGGTGAAAACTGTATTACGTGGGCCCAGAGGGTAAAGTAAATCGGAATTTCATATGTCGGAAGATTGGGAAAAAGTAAGTGTGGGGACTCCCAAGGCCCGAAGTCCCGAGGTTCGAGGTCCCAAAGTCCTAAAAACTTTGAGGACAGAGAGACCACAGTGGGTTTTAGCCATTGGTTGTTGTGTAGATGTGGACCGTTGATCCACCCGATTTTGCAAGTTCAGTAATCGGAACCTTGAGAGAAAGTCTAATGGGTGCCTTGAAATCTCCGATGGCTGAAAGCCCGAGTAGAACCTAGTGTTCTAGCATTTGGTCATGACCCGTGATCACATGGGTTTGGGACTAAGGAAGAGGGGGATATCACTTGAAAGTTACAAAGCCGAGCAGAGCTCAAAAGATTCGTGAAATTGAAACATTTTCTTAAATCGGATTGGTTTTGAATGTGTGGAATTTGTTAAGGAGAGATGGCCTAACAAATTCTGGTTTTCTGGACATTGTGATTGCAGAAGTTTGATGAGTGCCTGAACCAATTAGAATTGCCTCAGAGTGCAAAGAAATGGAAGAGGCATGGATTGCTTCCAATTCAGAGAACGAAAGAGAAGGAAGGGATGTCAACTTGGGAGTCGAAGGATCAAACTCCAATGGGCACGGAAGAGAATTGGATAAGGAAGGGAATATGATGAAAATCATTGAAAGATTGCAGAAAGATGCCTAGGCTCACTGAGCCGATAGCCGAAAGCTCATGAGGGTCAGGGATTAGTAGGGTGAATTCAACTTAAAGATGTTGAAGAGCTTGGAAAGAATAGAAAGGAAATTGGAAAAGGAGAGTGATGCAAGCAAACCAGGGAGTCGCAGGACCCCTGAGAGAAAAAGAAGATCGAGGAGTGGTAGCAGACATTGTCATCGCTCCCCAAAGCATTCTGGTAAGGAAGCACACAGTAGTTCAAGCCCATCCCCTACCAAAAAACACCGAATATCTGGAGTGGATGAATTGAAAGGGGAGATGAACAAGATTAATTTGAGGGAGAATATAAGAAGGGGGAAGATGCCGAAACATGGTTGCTTGGCATGAGGAAATATTTCCAAATGCAAAATTATTCCTCTCATGCAGAAGGAAGAACTGCAATGTATCAACTAAAAGTAAAAGCATCCGTGTGGTGGGATCAACTTGCACAGGTGCAACACATTAGAGAGAAATATATCACTTGGAAGGAATTCAAGAGGA
The DNA here is from genome assembly GCA_009831015.1 of Picea engelmannii. NCBI lineage: Eukaryota > Viridiplantae > Streptophyta > Pinopsida > Pinales > Pinaceae > Picea > Picea engelmannii. Next base: position 504,039 of record ML780554.1, on the reverse strand, counting down.
GTTTCGAGAGGAAATACCTGACTAAAAGATACTATGACAGAAAGATGAAGGATTTCTTCGAACTCAAGATGGGTAGCATGACCATTGATGAATATGAACAAAGGTTTTTGGAATTACTGAAGTATGTTCCATTCATCAGAGACAAGGTTGTCAAGATTCAGAGGTATCTAAGTGGACTGCCACCTCCCATTGTTGACAAGATTCAATATGATGATCCTAAGACTATGGAAGAAACAATAAGAAGATCAAAATTCTTATATGAACAACAAGAGAAAAGCCTACCTTTCGGAAGGCTTGGGATGACTAGAAGAAGTTTCAGAAAGAACAGAGGCAGAAGGGAAACAAACCTCCCTTTTTTAGAAATAGTCCGCAAGGACAGCCATCGTTTAGAGAGCCGAGAATGGCTAAAGTGGGGGAACAAAGGCCGAGACAGAAGCCCATTCAGTTTTTGGGTTGTAAAGAGAACCACAAGTACAAAGATTGTCCCCATAAAAATGGAAAAGCAAGAGATGTCCATAATGTTCAACAATTTGAAACAATGGAGGACATGGGCAGTAGAATGCCAAGGATATATGCGGCCCTGGATGACAAGCAAGATGAATTTCAGTCACAGATGATTGAAGTGGAACGTATGATTAACAACCAACCATTTATTATTTTAATTGATTCAGGGGCTAGCCATAGTTATGTAGATCATAGGGTGGTGGAAAGTTTGCACTTATCAAGAAGCAAACATGAAAAGTCTTGGTTAGTGTAGTTGGCTACAGGAACCAAGAGGAAGGTCATTGAGTTGGTTAAGTCATGTCATGTGGACATGAAGGGTTTGAGAACGAAGGCTGAATTGAATATTCTGCCTTTAGGCTCTTATGATTGTTTAATCAGGATGGACTGGTTGGACCAGCACCATGCCCTCCTAGACTATCATAACAAGGAATTTACTTGCCTCGATGAGGACGGAAATCAGAAAACAATCCAAGGAATTCCCAAGGCTGTGGTTGTTAGAGAAATCTCAACAATGTAGCTGAAAAAGTGCTACATGAAAGGATATCAATTGTTTGCAGCCCGTGTGGAGGAAGCATCCAGAGATGAAGTCTCAAAGATTGGAGAACATGCGGTACTAACAAAGTTTGAAGACATATTTCAGGAGGTACTTGGACTACCTCTGAAGAGAGATATCGATTTCTCTATAAATTTGATGCCTAGAGAAGCTCCAGTGTCGAAAGCTCCTTATAGAATGAGTATGCCAGAGCTAAAAGAGTTGCAATTGCAGCTTGAAGAGCTTCTAAAGAAGGGGTACATTCACCCAATCATGTCACCTTGGGGTGCCCTGGTCCTGTTCGTGAAGAAGAAGGATGGGGAGTTGAGGCTATGCATTGATTTCAGATAGTTGAACAAAGTAATTGTCAAGAACAAGTATCCTCTGTCGAGGATCGACGATCTTTTTGATCAGTTGAAAGGCGCGAAAATCTTTTCAAAGATAGATATCAGATTGGGATATCACCAGGTAAGAATAAAGGATGAAGACATCAACAAGACTACCTTTAGAACAGGGTATGGTCATTACGAGTTCACAGTGGTACCATTTGAGTTGTCAAATGCACCTGCAATTTTTATGTGCTTGATGAATGGTGTATACATGGACTATCTAGACAAGTTTGTCATAGTCTTCCTAGATGACATTCTGGTGTATTCCAAGTCAGAGGAAGAGGATGAACAACACCTGAGGATGGTGCTGCAAGTGTTGAGAGAACACCAGCTGTATGCCAAGTTGAGAAAATGCTCGGTTTATCAAAGGAAGATCCATTACTTGGGGCACATTATTTCAGAAGAAGGGATCATCATGGATCTTGAGAAGGTTGAGGCCATCAGAGAATGGTCAACACCAAGGAATGTGGTGGAAGTTAGATCCTTTATGGGTCTAGCGGGCTATTACAGAAGGTTTATCGCAGGGTTCTCAAAGATATCTCACCCTATCACTTCCTTACAAAGGAAGGAGAAAAAGTTTCAGTGGAATGAAGAGTGTGAGAAACGTTTCTAGCAATTGAAGCAGTTGTTAACCAGCGCTCCAATCTTGAGGATTATAGATCCAAATGTGGATTTTTTGGTGTGCACAGATGTGTGTAAAGAAGGGTTTGGATGAGTTCTCAATCAAAGTGGATTTGTAATCTTTTATGAGTCCAGGAAGATGAAAGATCATGAAAAAAATTATGCCACTTGCGATTTGGAGTTGGCAGCAATCGTTCACGCTCTGAGGAAATGGAGACATTACCTCATGGAAAGGATATTTGAACTGAGAATAGACCACAACGGTCTGAAATACTTGTTTGACCAACCTACCTTAAATGCCAGGCAGAGTAGGTGGCTGGAGTTTCTATGTGAATATGACTTTGATATCAAGCATATCAAAGGGAAGGAAAACAAGGTCGCTGATGCACTCAACATAAAGGTGCACAACTTACATGCTTCAACCATTTGCATGTACATGATTGATATTAAGGATAGAATTTTGGAAGCTGCAAATGCAGATTTGCAGTACATAGACTTGGTAGCAAAGATACAACAGAGTGAGAGACCATAGAAAGAGGAAAATTACACCTTGGAAGCTGATGGAATACTTTTGTACAAATACAGAGTGTCTATACCCAATGTCCAGGGTTTGAAACTTTCAATTCTAAGAGAAATGCATAACATGACTTATGTTGGGCACCCTGGATATCAGAAGACTATGGCAGCAGTCAGGAGCCATTACTTTTGGCCAGGTATGAAGAAAGAGATCATTGAATATATCACCAGATGTATGGAATGCTAGAAGGTTAAAGCTGAGCACATGCACCCAACAGGGTTGCTACAACCTTTGCCCATTCCTGAATGGAAGTGGGAAGTGGTGACAATGGATTTTATTACAGGATTGCCCAGAACAGGCAAACTACATGATTAGATCATGGTAGTGGTGGAAAATCTTACAAAATCTACCAATTTTATTCCACTAAAAACTACTCACAAGGCAACACATGTTGCTGATATTTTCATGAAGGAAGTGGCACAATTACACAAAATTCCTAAAACAATTATGTCCGACAGAGACCCAAAATTCACCTCAAATTTCTAGAAAGGATTGTCCAAAGGATTCAGAACAAATCTAAACTTTAGTACAACTTGTCATCCTGAGTCTAATGGATAGACAAAGAGGGTGAACAAAGTGATAGAAGACATACTGAGAATGTATGTGATGGACAAACCATCAGAATGGGAAGACTACCTACACTTGGTAGAATTCGTTTACAACAATGGGTATCAAGCATCATTGAAGATGAGCCCATTTGAAGCACTTTATGGCGGAAAGTGAAATACTCCAATAAGCTAGGATAATCCAGCTGACAGGGCAGTAATTGGGCCAGAGTTGCTCAAGGAAATGGAAGAGAAAATGCTTAAAATTAAGCAGAATTTAAAAGTTACCTAAGATAGGAAGAAAAGTTATGCTGACAAAAACATAACCCATAGAGAATTCAAAGTGGGTGATCATGTTTTCCTGAAAGTAAAAGCTAATATAAGTTCCTTAAAGCTAGGAAATTGTGCCAAGTTGGCAGCCAGATTTTGTGGGCCATTTGAAATCCTAGAAAGGATTGGGCCAATTGCATATATGCTTGCATTACCTGCATCCATGACTGTACATAATCTGTTTCATGTTTCATTTCTTAAGAAATATATACCCGATGCTAATCATGTTATCAATTGGAATATGATTCAGGTGGAGCAAGGTATCTTGCAAGTGCATCTTGTGCGCATATTGGACAGGAAAAGAAAACAGCTCCGGAATCAAGCTATAGGGCTTGTAAAGGTCTAGTGGACCTGATATGGTCTTGAGGACGCAACATGGGAGCATGAGGATGTTATGCGAATAAAATACTCGCATATTTTTGAAGATTTTGGAAATCTTGTTGATGTTGTGTGAAAGTTGCACTGAGGATAGTGCAAAAATAAGGGGAGGGGATTGTAATATCCCCAAGGACGAGCTCTGTTGTAATCATCTTTATGAATTGTAATTCATGTTTTTTGGGCTGGTGAGTTGAGTATTGATAAGCTGGTAAGGCTTATGAGTTTATTAGGCCGGAGAGCCTAAGTGCTAAGGCCAGGAGCCTGTTTTTGTATATGTAATTATGCAGAACATTAATAAAAATATGAACACTATTGCGTGTAGACCGATCACGATGAATGAGTGATGGGGGACTAAGCTTCCATAGAGTGGGTAAGGGAATGGGGGTTGAAAGGTGGAAATAAAGGCTAAGTGTTGGGCCTAGGGGCTAATCTAGGGGGCTTACCTCTAGAAAGGGATAATAATTTATTATTATTATTTCTTTAAAACTAAGGTGGACAATTTTGAGTGTTGTCCTAAGTTCCTGGAGAGGAACACATGCTGATGGAGCGCATCCAACTTCATGGGTGACATGTGTCGACCCAGGAACCTGCAATTAAAAGTTGTAGAAGTCAGTCGTGGGGGGGGTTTGCTCCTCATTCTGTCATCCTCCGCCTGAGTTCGCGAGGGATCTAGGGTGTATAAACTATTTTTCCTATGTGTCTGCCTCTGCATACCCACACACAGTGAAGGAAACCCACATGGGAATATTGTTCGCTATCCATTTTCCATTCTCTGTGAATTATGTTGAGCTCTGGGATCGACCTTTGCATAAACTCATGCATCTCTGAAAAAAGAAAACTGTGAAACCATCCTGTGTTGTTTTATTGTGAAGATGAAACATCCTGGATATGGCCTGAACCATGTTCTGTATTAGTGTGGTCTGTTGTCATTTTTGGATGTCAATACCCAAATTCATGTTGTTACTGTCACCCGTGAGTTAACCGAATTGCTATTGTTGTTGTTGTTATCCTCACCTTGCGGTAATTGAAGAGGAAGCTGGTGGAAGAGTCGGGTGGTTAGGCCCGTGGTTGAAGAGGCAGGCTATCAGGCCTGTGAGCAGCTCTTTCCTAGGTGAAGGGTCTATTGGGAAGTGGTTTTCTCCCAGAGAGAGTCCAACACCATCTACGGAACTCCGAGACTTCCTGATCCGGCCTGTTGCCGAGGCCCAGAGAGGGAGGTGAAGCACTGATGGACTGTTCTTGTGAAGGTGTATACTCCCAGAAAGAACATGCATGTGGGGAATCAGAGTCTGTGAGTAGTGGGCATAAGAAGGCATCCTGGGAAGAATCCTTTTGGTTATTCTGTGCAGTTTTCCCTGTAACCTCATCCTAGACTAGGATTCCTTGCCTTGGGTGTAGCTTAGTCCCATATTGGGGGTGACCCACTGTTGAGCATGATGAGCAATGTGGTCTAAGGCTAGGAGATTCGTGGAAGGCCTACACGTGGTTGGTAGAATTACGCCAGTAATAAAAGATAAGTGTTAATTTTGTACTTAATTTATAAGTATATGCATGTCTGTGATTCTTGCAATATTATCATGTATTCTGCTGTAATCATGAATTACTGTTAATATCATTAAACCTACGGGTTAGTCATAATTCTGTGAGTACTCTGTTTGGTTTAGTTAAATGTGTGTAATATGACTTAACTCATGTTATACATATAAGTATGAGAATGTTGTTTCCACACAGTAGCGTTTTCCCGGTTTTGGGGTTGATTTTCGGGGACGTTACATACATCATGCTTCCCCAAGTTGAAAACATGTGTGGGGATTCTAGCTAAGCATGAAAAACAATGCCCACTCATACTCCACCTTTGTTGGAATTTGTATTAGTTATTTTTCATGGGTCCCATTAGATTCTTATGAGAGACATTTCATTTTCCTCGAGATCCCTAGGAGAGTATCAAGAAGGTTTATGATTGGATTTTATCTTTTTCCAACTACAAGCCTCAGGGCCTTCAACCCCTTCTTTCCATGAAATGAAGGACAACCCCTTCTTGGGTTAGTACACTCGAAAATCCCAAAAGGTAAGGAGATGAGGGGATGAAGTGTGGAAAGTGACAAGTATGGTTGGTAATGGCATGATGAATCGTCAAGAGGACCTCCCAATAGGAGACATATCCCCAAGGGTGACCCACTTACTAGGGTGCAATGTCAACCACCAAAGTGAAACAGGGAAAAGAGCATAATGTCTAAGTAGATGTTACATAATCAAAGTAATTTTAAAACGCAACAAATGCAAATTCCTTAAATATTTAAATGAAACTCACTATAATACATGACTTGTACCTCATGGAGCAAGACCCAATGTCTTTCGAAAGATAGATGATGTGGTAGATATTGTCGTAATGAACCTAGAGTCGTAGAAGTGAGATGGGTATCTGTCTATATAAGTGGACATTGTTGGTCAAGTTGCTTCTCGGTACTCCATGTCTGCAACCTGAGGGCTTCGAGACATCATCTCCTCAGTTATCCCTAGGAGTTTGGGATAACATATGACTCATACTTGGGGATGTGTACTCTGCGTAGAGTGCATGAGAACCAAAGCATATCCTAGTAGACATATGCCTACACTAAAACATAAAACTATAAAATATAGGGTGGTTCTATCACCCTTCCTCCACATATATCAAAAGCCAAAAATGACAACCTATCTAGAAAATTTTATATATATATATATATATATAAACCAAACAGGAAATTAATATGCAAGTAGAGAAAAATCAAATAGGAAATGCAGTTAAACTATCATGAGAAATCAATATGCAAATGCAAGAAATCAAAATGACCAATTTAGTTACCTAGGGCCTGGGGCCTGAAGAAGTCAAGTGCTCTAAATGTAGGGCCAGAGAAGAGACCTATCCACTGGAAATGGCATCTTTCTCCCATCCAAATATGTCAAGTAATACTTCTCTTTTTCGGACTTCTTCTTGATGATGTAAGGACTAAGCCAAGCGTTTTCATCCTTCTGGTCATATTTAGGCTTGCCCTTCTTCTTGTCCCACATGAATTCCTGACTGTATGGTATATATATACTCTCAGCATTGATGTCTGACTGCCGGTACTCATTGGTTCCTTAATCTATGAGCTCCTTCCTTATGCCACCCGTCACCATAAATTTTCATAATGTTTTTCGGCCATCAATTCCTCTTATGACCTCAAAAATTGGGGGACATTTGTTATACTTGTATTTTTCACCATAGGTTGTGCAAACATGGTATTAGATGTTATGAGGATAGAATTACAAAACTTAGTGAAATTCTCATAATTATTTCACGGGGAAATAATTATTTTTTCATAATTTCGTAATTATGAAATAAGAATTATTTCATAATTGAGAATAAACTCATAAGTGAAAAAAAAGTTCATAATGAGTTGGAAAAATCTCATAATTGAGAATGGAACTTGAGAAAAAACTCATAATAGAAAAAATGTTCATAATAGGTTCGCAAAAGCTCATAACTAAGCATGAAACTTGTGCATGACTTGTAATTGCTTATTTCACATGCCATCAAGCCTATCTACGACTTGTAATTTATTATTTCATGTGCTATCAAGCTATCCATGACGTGTATCCACCTAATTCACATGCCATGAAGTCTATCTCCAATCTCTTCTAAAATCCTATAAGAAGAGACCAAATAAAGGAGATGGGGAGAAGAGTTTTGAGGGTTGTTATGCTGTCAAAATAGAGAGAGAAGCTCAAGAGGCCAAGGAGGAGCATCGAAACCTGGAACTAGTAGGAAGCATCAATATTTAAAGTATGAATTAATTTAATTTCTTCTATATTCATTTATAGATCATTGGTTTTCCCCAAACTGTTTGTGTTTAATTCATAAATGTTTGTATCTGATATTAAGAGAAACAGATCAAGATGAATATAGTGAATTTGGTTTTCCTAACACTAGAAAGATAGTAGATAGGTCGTTGTTTGTATCCTTGTGTGCAGGAAGAAGATTGTAGGAGTTGGAGTTGGATCTTAGGAGTTGCAACAATCGGGACATGCGAGGAAAATCATCAATCTAAAGGTATGATCAATCCCTTTCTTGCTTAATATGAAAAGAACTTACTTGCATCTAGGAAATCCATAGGAATGCATCCCTCTTTCTATCTAGGATCAAGGGAAAATCCTAGGGAGATCTTGATTTCCAACTAGTGAGATCCCTGTGATATTGTATCCCATAACAAAAATGCATAAAATTGACCTATTGAGAAGTGTTAGAAATGATATATTCCAATATAAGAGGCCAACTAACCCTAGGAAAGGGTCATGAAAATGGTAAGGGAAAACCATTATGGAAGCAAGCCAACTTCCTACCAAAAAATGTTTGTCTATCAAGGATGACTAGTATAGGTATAAGAGCAGTCTCCACTAAGTTTTAGGGAGAAGTTAAGGAAACAAAGGGGAATATGGGAAAGGTTAACTAAGTAAATTAGAGTTTTGTTGTGCGCGCACAACAACCTCCCAATTTTCTTCTCTTAGCATCTCTCTAAGACAATAAATTGGGACCCTTGCAAATCTTCCTACCAGAACCCTCGCATTCTCTCCTACGTGCTAATACCTAAGCCTAAGTCTTCCCCCCACTGTTCTCGTCTTGTCGTTTCCAGTTCCTCCTCAGATCATGTTGAACCATTGAGCCTTGCTTCAACAAGCTCCCTTTTCCTACGTCGATGCACAACATACTGGTGAACACATCCAACACATCCTTCTTCCATTGCCGCATTGTCATGCCATTGATTTCTTCGCCTATACATAGTCCACTATCCTTCGAACTTGGCTAGCGTGCTAGCACGCTTCTGCTAAACCTCACTAACACATGTATTTCTCACCGACGAAGAGCGTGTTATCAACGCTGAATATCGAAAAGGTCCATACTTCTCTCATTAGTGCACTGCCTATTGATAAGATTCCCTCACTTGTCCCTGATGTGCTAGCAGAAGGATGTTGACCCTTCGTCATCACCAAGCACGTCGACATTGATCCTCTCCCTCTCCCCAATGTCGACCTGATTAGCAAGGATCACCTTCGTCTTAAGTTCTATCTTATCATCCTCCTAACTTGAATATTTTTCACTATGTCATCAATCAATATCCTTACATTCTCATTGACTAAACTCTCCATGCTTAGCTAGATAGTTGGAATTGATTTCCTGTCTTACATGATCCACTTCATATTGCAATCGTAAGTTTCTTGAAGTTATGACTAAATCTTTATTTTAAAAGTGTCTCCTAGCATCACATGAGTTAACCACAACATATTTAAATCTTGTGTTGGCTTTGAAATGCATGCTAAAGGAAAATCAGTCTCCTTGACTCTAAAACCGTGTTAAGTGCCCCAAACGTCAATTGGTTGGTTTGGTAGATTTATAAGTTTGTACTACAGACGCATTGCCTCATCGTTAATGAACAATATAAAAACCTATATATCAGAGATGACACAAGAACTGACATAATTTAATTTGGGTAACGCGTCAACAAAAGCAAGACCCCAACTTCCATTAAAAAATGTCGTTGAGCACAAATTTTCGGCATCCATCAAAATGAATTTTTCTCACTCTCACCAAGAGGTTTCTCACCCAAAACCAGCCTCGTTAGTGGTTACACCAGTGGGATGTTTGTATGGTATGGTTAGTTGGATCACTGGGAACACCTCTTCATGTTATTTATAGTGCAAAAGATGGTACTGCAATGAAATTTGTCAAGATTTAAAAGTTCCTCCGACGACATTAGCAAGAGGTTACGAACTGGGTTTCTCGCCTCCTTGCATCAGTTCTTTGGGTAAAAATATTTGTGTTTTGCAAGTCTACTGACTTCATCGGCAGAGTTAATCTTAAGTACATCAGCACTTAAGTCCAATACCTCCGATGCCATCGACGAGCTTGATAGAAACTCTGTCGATTTCGCTCAGCCGTCTCCGATAACGATATGAATGGGGTTTGTTTAATGAAGTCGATTTATCCTAGGGTTCTGTCTCAAGTAAGTGCGGTCTGGAAACTTGTGACTGTCGCCTTAATATCGTTGATAACAAGGAGAAAGGAAGCGACTTCTTATTACAGCTAGGGTTCGCAAACCCTAAACACTCAAGACAAACGAGATATGGAAAACACATTTGATTCTCTGTCGAACTGGACAAGGAAGCAGGTAGATCTATTTGTTACAAGCATTCTTCTAAACCCTCCGTTGTATTTGAGATCGCATATGCTTCAACGGCTACATATATGGTGTTGGTGAAAATGTGGATTAAACATCACGACTCCAAGGAAAGGGAAGAGGTCATTAAAGAAGGAAATCGATAAACCAACGGCATCTTAATACACTCCCATTTTCAATAATACCTCTCTCAATATTGGTGTACAGTATGACTCGATTCTTTGCAACCTGTTTAGAGCACACCAAATGGCTTCCATGCTGTCAGAATCGCCTCCCAGCAGAATGGGAAAAGAAACAAAGAAGGAAAAAGGACAAAGGAAATAATCGACCCCGCCGATATAGACTATATGGTGGAATCATCTCAACTTCACATAGTTTCAATAAGGAAGTATTCACATGTTCAGAAAAATCGTATTTGCAGCAAAATGAAAATATTTCACTGAGTTATCCAGAGATATTGTGGAAAGAACTATGGTATGCGAATATTAAAAAAATTTATTGGCTTGTTGCGATTTACAAGGCCGCCTACATTGGGATTTCAAATAATTCCACAAGCTGTCATGGAAACGACTGGAATTTCTATCAGCAAAGGAGTGATATGAGAAGTTTCTGGCCATAGCTCTCCCCCGAAACCTGTGACTGCACTTCATTGTCTTTGGCGAACCCTCGAGTGAGGCATTCCATCATATTTTTATGAGGGCTCCGAGTAGATACTTGTCATAATAGCGCACCATTCGCCAGCAGGAAACGACCTTCAAGTAGACGTTGTTGCAAGTATCTACAAAATGTTTGGATGCAAACCCATCCCATGAGAAAAAGCTTCAATGTACCTACTCAAGGCCAATTCTAGATGCTTGTGTGATTGGAGCAATGAGAGCAATAGCTCTGGTCTCACTGGCAGAAATAAAAATAAGAGAAATATGTAAATAAGGGAGTTTCTCTTCCAAGGGAGTTAACTATATAAGGTTCTATTCAAGAAATTAGCAAAGGATTGTGCAAGTGCCAATACTGTCAGTAGCACTCTTCCTACTGGCCAGAAGGTTGTAGGAGAATTCGCTGATTGCGATATGTTAGAGTTTGGACCTATTTCCCCGGCAAAGGAGGTTGGTAATTATATTATTATGATTCCTCTCTTGGTAAACGAAGCACATCTCAGGATCAATGCGAAGCTATTGCACTTGGACATAATAAGAACAGAGTTATCATGAAAACCAATATATACTATCATGAAAACCAATATATACCACTAGATAGAGGATTATGAACATAAACATTGTAAGCTAATAATGCAAAGCAAGATAGATGAGACAGAACATGTTACAAAACGGAAATCAAATAAGGTTGATAATGTCAAAAATGAAAAGAGAGATTCTTGATTATCATCACTAGGGGCAACCATATTTGATATTGGGACTTAAGATGTGAATATCTCAAGTAGAGATGGCTTTTGTAACATACTCAACTTGTTGGGCTACGCCACACAGAAACTCTTGCTGAATTGTCTTTATTGTAACATACTCAAGTTGGGTCATGCCACTTAAAACAATAATTTCATCTATATATATATATATATATATATATATAAACTCTCATGTGGAAATAACAGTAAACATATATCATGTGGAAATAACAGTAAACATATACACGCAACATGTAAATTAGCACACAATTGATACATATCTTTTATATAAGACCACCAACTGCATGCAGAACTTCCACGATCCTCCCAGCCTTAGACAAGGCTGCTTAGAACTCTCAACAGTGGGTCACCCTTGAGCTGGGACTAAACTCCACCTGGGTAAAGGTATTTCTAAACAGGATGAAGCTACACAGTCAACAGGAAGGATTTCATCCTAGGAGCCAACTCAAACTAACAACCTACAACCTCTCATTCCCCACATGCCTGTCCCACCCCAGGAAGTCTGCCCCTCCTCTGCTCAATAGTCCTTCGGTTGCCCCACTTCCCTTCTAGGGCTTTAGCAACAGGCCGAGCAGGAAATCTCAGAGCACTGTAGGTGTAGTTGGGCTCCCTCAGGAAATCACTTTCCCAACAATTCTCTCACCTCAAGAGAGATTCTCACTGGCCTGACAACCCACCTCTTCAATCCACGGGCCTAATAACCCGCCTCTTCAATCCCACAGGCCTGACAACTAGCTTCTTCAGTCCAACACATAAGTCAACCAGGAACAGGTATAGGGAATGGTAGAAACAACGTTCAGGGGACAGTGCAGGTGATGGAAACAACAACAACCTTTTGGATTGGTATAGGTGTCGCTCATAACAAAAAGGTACAAGTGTGCTACTCCTCCCAGGACGGGTACAGGATACTAGTGATAATAGAAAATGTACAGGTATAGCTCAAGGAGAGCGTGCAGGTTGGAGAGGTCCCAATGATGGAGAGCATGGAACGATAGGAGTGAATGGATGAGTGCATGAATGGGAAGAATGACTCCTCATGCACCAAGCCCCAAGTCCTTTATATGCATGTCCCAAATTGGACACTTGTCTTCATGAAGTTTCATGGGCTCCACTTGTAATTCGTTCCCTTCACATAGGAACTTAGGATAAAATAGGTTATGTCTATACCTTAGTATTTAGGAATATATTACAATATTCCTTTGGGAATAAGCCCTCTAGATTAGCCCCTTTCCTAGGCTCTTAGACCCTCCCTTCCCCTTCCTAGTGGAGTTTAGTCTCCCATACTCTTTATCGTGGTTGGTCTACAGGCAACGATGTATTTTATTAATGATATGAGTGTTTACATATATAAAAATAGGCTCACTGGCCTTTAGCATCTAGGCTCTCTGGCCTAATAATCACGTAAGCCTTCTGGCTTATAATAACTTGGCTCACCATCCTATAAAACCATTTACATTTACATTTACAATTAGGTTTCAGTCTTACAGTGTTACATTCCCCTCCCCTTATTTATGCATTGTCCTTGGTGCATTATATACCATGTACAATTCAAAATTCTTCAAAAAGATCCAATCCTTTGCTATTGAAAGCTTGTTATCCACCTGGTGCTCTACTTTCAAGCACCATTTCTTGTATTCATACTATAGCTGGAAGTCATTTCCTCTATTCCATATATCTTCTTCAGGAAAGATTTTCAGCTCATTGTTCCATTTGACACACCTTCGTTATGACAACTACCATGCCATAAGCACTCATGAGTTGCCTCTTCCTTGTTGCACTCACCCTTCCAAGCTCATGTATCCCTTCATTTCTACATAGTCCCTCAACAATCCATCTTTCCAAGGCTTTCACACACAAGAAGAGCACCAACTTATTATCAGAACCCCACCAAGGTTCTAAATTTAAAGGGCTCAAGTGTCTCCAACAATAGTTGTTCTTTGCAATCATTCCATCTTTAATCAATATTATCTCATCTGCATCACCCACATGCACTTATTATGAGAAAACATTATAAAAATTCATTTAGAAATTCAAACTTATTTCATAAGGAATTCAACTTTTCCCCAAAATATGAAATTCTATCTCATAATTTTTCATGGATGTTGCAATAGTAGAAATGTAGTCTTCCTTATGGATTTCAGTAACACCATAATAAATACCACTTTTCCTACAATGCTTCCCTCTAGGCTCTTGCATTCAACTAGCAGATATCAGTATTTCTTTTACATTATACTTTCATTGCAATATGAGCCAAAACCTTACGAAATAACCTTAGAATTGTCTACACTTAACAATTAAATCACACTATCAAACAATTTATCAAAGAGAATGACTTGTCATTCTCTGCATAGAAATTTTCAGCAATTATACTTTCCTTTTCCTAGCTATTATTACTCTGTTTTATGAATAAAAAAAATTTGTAGTTAATGTTCATGTGACTACTTGACTTGCAACTTTCTTGTTTCAACATCCTAACAACCCTTGAAACATTCTCAACTCCAGAAGTTTCTAAAATTTCATTTGTTAGTATAATTATTTTCATTGGATAACATATATGCATACATTCACAAAACACATTCAACAAATGCATTCAAGCATACAATTCTATCATGCATATGTGTAACTCTACTACTTATTATGCATGAGTGCAACTCTACTACTTACTATGCATGGGTGCAACTCTCAATGCATATCTATTCAATGCACCTTTGCATTGATTTTCAGAATGCTTTATATCTAAGTCATGTATCTCACCATTGTTAATTGGAAATATGGACAATGCCTTGACACATTCTCCATATATTTCCTATTTTCTTCTCAATTATTTGGATGCTTTCATTTTCAACCCGAACACTACAACAATAATATAATTTTGTGGTGTTCATTAGTGTTAGCAAATAGGTTGCAGTTCAAATATTATTTAAAAGTAGGAAGTTTTATCCCTGAAATTTCGTCCGCAAATGGTTACAGGAATCCAGCATCTTCAAACAGCTATTAGTTCACCCATGGACCAAAATTACCAAAAAAACATTTCCAAAAGGTCCAAAACTATCCAACCAGTTATAAAATCAGGATGCGCTATGATTATACAGGGTGCGCGTGCACATGCGCCATCCAGAAATGTAGGAAAAGCGCACATGCGCACGATGCGCGATTGTGGATGCTAGAAGCCACGCACACCTGAGAACGATGTATTTATGATGTTGGTCGGCCTCCCACCCACTTTTGGTTCAGCTTCCAAGTTGATTTGACATCCAAATCTCAGTTGGATCCAGCTGGGTGGCTGGTCAAAGACCTAAAGGTGCCCTAAACAACCCCTTTTCACACTAAAAGTTGGTTGCACAATACCTGAAAGTGGTGCTATAAAACAAGACCATGGGTGCACTACATAAGGAAGGAATTCATTTGCAAGGTTATGCTGCTGCTATTCTCTTGGGGAAACCTCTTTCCTCATCAAGGGCATACTAACACCATTCCATTTGGGCAATCCACATCACTTTTTGAGTGGGTTAACTTAGAATTCTTTCACCATTTCTTTCAATTTTTCAAGTTGTAAGAAGAGTTCAATCTTGGGGGTCCAAGAGCCCTCACTTGGAGGAATAAGGGACCCAAAGTCCTCTTTCTCTTTGGTGTTTTCTTTTCACTAATACAATCATTTCTATTGGTGACATGATTCTTGTTTGTTTCTTGTTCTTATGTCCTTATGCACAATAGTTTAATTGTTTTTTCCTTTCCTAGTTTAATTCTTAGCTTAGTCTTTTATGTTTATTCTTCTAACCCTTTCCTTTACTGTTGTCTTTCTTAGCTAACCCAACTAAGCTTGTAAGCACCTATGTTTTGCTCATTTAGGTGATAAAAGAGGTGCAATAGATTGGCGACTCACATTGGGGAAATGTATCAATTTCCTACCCCATTTGGGTTATTTTAGCTCTTCTTTTTGTTTATTTAATCTGAAGGTACCATAACCGGCCTAAGCCGATCTACAGGAAGCCAAATTCAAAGCTGAGTTGAAGGAATTTCATCCAGAATTTTCTTCACGGTCGTGTGACAGATGTGCGTGGGTTTATCGGCCCACGATCGTGCATCATGTGTACGTGAGCCAAAATCATTGTATTACTCAGTGCCTTCTGTGCACCTACGCCCATCAACCTCTTCTAGTTTGCGCATTGGTGCTCAAAGCGCCTCTGTCTAGTCTGAGTACTGCGCACCTGTGCAGAAAAATACACATTGTAAGATTTTTATGATCTCTAGAGGGCCCATAGCCTTTTGAAAGTCGATTCCATGCATGTTGTAATCTGCACTACACTTACATTCCCTCTCCATATAAAGTGATTAGTCAAAACACATAGGCACTTAGGGGTTCAAAATCATTATTTTTCCTCTTTTTTCTTTTTATTTCGCCACATGGATGGCTTGCTTTGACTAAAAGTTGGAATCATTCTACATCACATATAAAACTTGCATTGGGACTAGAAATTGGATATCAAATGTTGAGTATGCTCTTCTCTCGTGCTCCAAAGTGATCTTGAGAATCAGAAAGAGGTTGAAGGACAATTTCATCTCCCGTAAAAAAGATAAAATATTTAGGGGAGGACAATAGCCCCCTCAGGACTCCTCTTAGTTTATTTTTCAAACACATCTCAAGATTGTAACGAGCCCACACATGCCCACATGCTACAAAGATAATATAGTGTTGAAATTTACTTTCTTAGATTAATTCACTAGGGAAGTTTAAAGGTTTTGTAATGGGTCCATACATGCCCACATGATCACAATCTAGGATAGTTTCAAATCTTTCTTAAATTAAATCACATTAGGGAGTTAAAGGAATAGTAAAGGACCCACATGTCCACATGCTAGCTTCCTAGGGACTTTTTAATTTTGCAAGGTTATACCAATGACATTTAGTTAAATAGGTAATCAAAGACTTGTAAGGACCAAGCAAAATCCACATGCAGCAAGGTGACACCTAATTCATTAAAAAATTGGCACACTTTCACTCATTCACACACAAAAGTCACTTCTCACTCACATAGTTTTCATCTCAAAATGTGGAGGTTGAAGTAAGTTTCCTCCAAAGGGATTTCGAAACACCCCACCTTTTTCTTGACGAAACTATCCACTCCCACTTAATTTAAATAAGATTGGCTCACACCCCCAATCTCTCAAACAACCACATCTAAAATTTTTCTAAAAAACTCACTAAGTTTTCCTCCATAGGAGGTGCCAAAAGAAATCTTTTAGTCTAGGTAGGATTTCGGGGATAGGAATCCAAATAACTCCCCGTTATTTGGTTCTCACATTTTCAAAACAATAGAAGTTGTCAAATAGGGAACTTTAAATCCTCCAAGTCAAGTGTTCCTAACACGATAAGGCAGGGAGATACCCGTGAAGGGTTGAAGGCCGAGGTCTAGTTGTTCTGTGTGTCCCCCCTTGAGTCACCCACCTCTTGGACGGGATCCAACCTGTGACCCATTTCTTAGGCCAAAAATTTAAATGTCGCACTTTGACCGAGATACCTAGTGACCAAATTTTAGGACATCTACCCACGTGGAAATTGTGCGTTGCAATTGCACCTTGATTGGATTTTTGTGGCTATTGGGAAATATCACCATCTCTTTTGGGATATGCACCCTCTACCCCTCATTCTAACTGGTTACTTCATCCTTCACTAGTTCCTCTTCTGGTGGCTTCAGACCCCACTGTTGAATACTATTGGAAGGTCCAGTGCTATTTGAGAGGAAGGATGTTACGTCTTTTAAGACACAAGCATTTGTTTTCTTTGTTCTCCCACGCGAAAAAATTCCACCTACCCACATATATGTTTCTTTATCAATTTCTTTTTGTATGACACCCTTGTGATTATATCTAATTGTGAAATATATTGTGAAGGTCCATAAATTACAACAAAAGCTCTTGTTCATTTATTTTCTCTCATCACCATTTGCACACATCCACTTAGCTAGTCAGACATCATAGGGGACCCACAAAACCCCCATCGTTCTAGATGCTTGCTAAATCTCCCTCCTATTTTAGGAGGAGTTCATAGTCTCGCCAACTCACCAAACCCACCTTCTCACACCCCTGTGAGTGCCACTTTCTTAGGATCAACTTTGCTTGTTTCACCCTACTTGGGTCCACTTCCCAAGGTCAAACACTCACCCTCTCTCCTTTACATGGAAGCAGGGGGGCACCTTCTCCTCAAGGGGGAAGTACAAACCCACCTAGTCCCCCTCAAGGGTGAAGTTCACAAAACACTCACACCATGGTTGGAACTAATCCTCCACCACCACTCCAGATGCCATATTTGGCCTCTCTCAACATACCAGATCTAAGAAAACTCACAAATGATATTATATTGCATGACCCCACATGGCCTACAATGCCTACCAAAATACCTTCAGATATCCCCAAGTTTGAAGGAAAGACAAGAGATGACCCTGCCAACCATGTGATGACTTTCCACTTATGGTGTTCTTCCAACAACATTCTGGATGATTCCATCTGACTATGATTATTTCAACGCACACTCATTGGCCCATCAACCAAGTGGTATGTAGATGAAAAATCAGGGTCCCATGCAACTTTCGAGTCCTTGGCCAAAGCATTTTTTACCTTCTTCCAATTACCAATCCACCATGACAATGGTCTTGAACTACTCTCTGATTTTAAACAAACCTCAACCACACATATCACTGATCATATTCACGAGTGGCGTCGACGACGTATTTTGTGAAAAGAAGAAACCACCAAACAACAATGTCTTGATTGGTTTCTCAGATAACTTGTCTCTCTCCTCGATAAAGATGTGGCTTCCACCTTCCCTCAATCAGAAGAAGAAGCCATCAGTAAGGCTCAACAGTACAACCTCATCTATTCACAATCAAGATACTTGTACACAGTACTTCCTGATCTCCCAAGACCCGTGCCATTTGGCCAAGACAAGCCTGGGATGTCTCACTCAGCAGACAGATTGATTGGTAACACCACACACCACAATCCACAACCCCAACAACCACCAATGTATGGCACACCTCAATATCCACCAGCATATGGAGGAATCCCTTATTATCCTCCACCCCTTTATCAACAACCATACCATGTTGCCCTTCCTCCACCCATCAGTGGGCCACCGTTGATACCCACAATAGGCCCACCTATCCAAACAAGTTCTGGTACTCCCTCTACCTCAGCTTATACTCTAAGTACTAGCTAAAGTGACACGCCTTCCTATGTACCTTACGGATCATTACCACAACATAATCTGTACTTTCCATTTCCTGGCCCTCCATAGCCAATGGCTCCACCACAAGGACACCCTCATGCTGTGGTTAATTTTTTTCAACCCTCTCCCATTCAACAATATCAAAATTTTGAACAGTTGAATATGGAAAATCCAACCCATCAGTCGAATAATGCCAAAAAGAAAGGAAAAAATCGAAACAATAACAACCCAAGTCAAGGCGGAAATCACCCCCAACAGAACCAACCTACTGGGGGCAACCAAAATCAGGGGAATCAGAACCTCTAGGGGGGTAACAACAATAGACGTCAAGGGAAAAATAACAATAACCTTCAAACCAACTTCCCATGTGCCCTTTGTGGTGACTTCGGTCACTATACTCATCATTGCCCCCAAATAGATGATTTTCAACGGATGAAAGACTCTGTGAATGGAACACATCCTCCAACACAGTCTGCCCCTTAGTAGGCCCCAAAACAATACATGCAACAACCACCCCCAGCCGTGCTGCAGAACCCCATTCCACACCAAGGAGTGATGAATACCCAACAGGACATGCACTCTACCCCACCACAGTTGGGACAATATCTCAATTCAATCAATCCCGTAGATCGTACTATCCTCCTCGCTAGTGAGGAAGAATTCCTTCTACAAACACGTAGTCGTCAATATAGTGCACCCTCTGAGTCTCCTCCCATTCCCCCAGAAACAATCCCAGCACCAACGGGACCCCCTTTGATGATCCCTTTCCCTAACACGGAAACACCTCTTCGCATCCCTCGGATCCCATTGCACATGAATGTCCACAACCCTCAAGCTAGGGCGACTCATAATTACAATTTGGTCGATGACTTGGCACAATCCCCGGTTGCCATGTCATTCTTAGAATTACTTCAAACTTGTCCCACTCAGCGGAAGTCATTACTTTCTTCCTTGGGGGTAGTCGACCTTGCAGATACTCAACTCATCACATTTGATCTCGACAGTGGAGAACCTCGCCTCCCCGCTCTCATCGATTTTCAAATCCCCGTTAAAATTCAGAACATTACAGTTTATCGGTGCATCCACATGCATCATGTCCAAGTCTGTATGGCAGAAACTTGGTTCCCCCTAACTCATACCATCTTCCATTACCTTAAGAGCTTATGACGGATGACCATCCCTCGATTACAATATCTTGTTTGGTCATAGCTACATGTATGCTATGAAGGTAGTTTCCTCTTCCATCTTTCGAACCATGATGTCCCCCCATAACGGGAAGATCATTACCATTGATCAAGTTTCTTATTATGAGCCTAACCCTTCTACCAACATCGATAACATTCTCCCTTTTATCCACACTAATCCTGAGGCATACCCACTCATCGAGATGGGGCTCGGAATTTTCAAAGACCTATCCTTGTTAGGAACTTACCATGGTGCACTACTGCTCATTCATCCTTCCAATCAGGTATGTGTCATCTTGTCCAAAGGAACTGACATTGAGGATACCCTTCCTCCCAGTGAGGCTTCTCTTATATCTTACGTCCGACTATCCCAAAGCTCCTCGCTCAAGAATCTCTTGCGAACGCGTCAACTCCACTAGTTCACGATTTCACCTCACCCCAAGGCCATATCCCAGTTTGGGAGACAGTTCCCCAAACCATTACTCAAATCCCCTTCTTTTACCCTCCACCATGTGTACAAGCTTTCCAAGTAGCCGCAATGCTTACCCTTCCCAATATGGTGCTAGCAATTCCAATATGGTATCTACATCCACTTGCCATGGTCCCTCAACCATCCCTCCCTCCTCAAACTGAAGGATTTCTGATGCAGATTCCAGTACCTACTCCCACAGCAACACCAACATCCCCACTCGCTATCACCGCTTCCACAGCTGGGGGAAAACATAAAAATAAATATCCCACCACTCCCCTACCCCCACGTGTCCAACCTCCTTGCGCACTATATGAGAAAGATGGACACCCAACCAACAAATGCCCATCTCTACCCGAGTTACGTAACCTAATTCAACTCAATCAAACATCATCATCGTTCGTCACTTCATCAAATACTGCTGCTACCTCCCCTAACATAAGTAGCAAAGGACTGCGAACCAAATTTTCTTGCACCATATGTTCAGAATATGGCCATTATACACACCATTGCGCAGAGCTACCTCAATTCCGACAGACATTAATAGTAGTATGCCAGAGCTTCCAGCATGAACCCAATCCATCTACATCATCCTCACCAAATGTCACTAACATCCATTATGTCATGACTTCAATTAATGAACGTATGAGATGCCCTTGCTCTCTCTGTGAATCCTTAGATCATTTCACATGTCAATGTCCTATGATCAATGAATACAGGGAATGCCAAGTGACCCTGATTCAAACTCCTGTACCCACTACAGAATCAATGATTAACCCTACCCCATCACGAGAGATTCTTCATATTATTTCTCTTGAGCCAGAAGCACTCCCTACTCCTCCATGGTTCTTGGATGACTTGTACGAGGATTTACCCCCAATTCCCCCATTCATTTCCCCACAAAAATTTTACGCCCAACTACCATTTATAACCCTCAGTATCTCGATATTTGGTTTATGTCAAGCAAACCATCGCAATCTCATTGCATCATTCCCCCTGCTCCTTCATCACCAAAAGACAACCACATGGTGACAGTCATTGATATCACTCTTTTCGACCCCTTGTATTCCCGATAATTCCACTGTGATGAGGACATACTCGAGGAATTAACCACCCCTGACTACCCATGGGATGCACTACACCATAGAGCGCTCTTCCTTTCACAAGAAGCCTTCACGCCTCCTAACCAACACCCCATATACGCAGTCAAAACCAAGGATTTTATCCCATCAGGGCATATCGACTGGTTCAACAACCCTATCCCTGCCCCTCATGCTTTTGAAGAAGGCAATATGGCCAACATTTCCCCTACCATCCAAATCGATATTTCCATCAAAAATGGAGTTGTTGAGGAGTGCATGCAATACTTGCTCAGTCGTCGAAAAATTAACAGTAAATTTTCCCGATGGATCGTTATCCTTCAGGAGTATGATCTCAAATTTTTAACACCCAAGAGCAAGAAATCTCTCGTCCTCACCGAACTCGTCATAGCCTTCCCCTCCAATACTACCAGTTCCCCCGTCAATACCGACTTCCCCGATGAACATCTCTTTTACATCACTTCAGATGATCCTTGGTAGGGTGACCTCCTCGTCTACCTCCGAACCCAAAAGTTCGGTAACCACCTCTCACAAGATGATCGTCGACGTATTCGCCATCAGGCCCCCCGCTATCTCCTCATCGGAGATATCTTATATCAGGGAGGGGTCGAAAAAATACTCCGTCGATGCTTGACTATTGATGAGGCCAATAGAGTCTTGAACGACTACCACAACGACGCTTGCAGGGGACACCTCTCGAGGATGTCCACCGCTAAGAAAATCGTCCACGCAGGTTACTTTTGGCCTACATTATTTCATGATTGAATTCATGCTATGAAGCGATGTGATAAATGTCAACTTTATGCCAACAAAGCACGTGGACCACCTACTCTCCTACACCCAGTCATTACTATAGGCCCCTTTTGTAAATGGGGCATCGACTCCATGACTTGCAACCCTCCATCCAGCAATGGACACAAATACATCATCATCGCAGTTGATTACTTCACAAAATGGGCTGAAGCCATGCCTACCTTCAACAACACTGTTGACACCATAGTGTGTTTTTTATTTAACCACGTCATATCCCACTTTGGAGTGCCACTCCAACTAGTCTCTGATCATGGGAAACATTTCGAGAATGAGATTTTCGTCAAACTCTCATCGAGGTTAGGATTCTCCCATGAGTTCGCCTCACCATACTACCCTCAGTCCAATGGAAAGGTCCAAGCAATTAACAACGTCCTCAAGACCATGTTGCAATGCACAGCTAACAAACATAAGACCAATTGGCATCATATGTTATTTTCTGTGCTATGGGCTTACCGTACAGCCATGAAAACTACCACTAGTTTTACACCATTTCATCTAGTCCATGGGGTCGAGGCCACTCTTCCTATCAAGTGCGAAATTCCCACCTTACACACTGCGATTGAGCTATTACCCGACACTGCTCCAATGGAGTATCATTTTTTGAACTTAGATTCCCTGGATGAAGATCGTCGATCTTTATTACATAACAATGAGGCAGCCAAAAAATGGTCAAAAGCCACCTTTGATCGTCATGTTAACCTTCACTCATTTCATGAAGGCGACCTCGTCCTTGCTTACGATATCTCTCATGATACCCTCGGCCATGGAAAATTTGAGTCACTATGGCATGGCCCTTACATTATCCAACATTGCCTCACTAAAGGTGCATACATCCTGGCTTCCCCTGAGGGCCTCTCTCTCAAAGAACCCGTCAACGGGTTGAACTTAAAGAAATTTTACGCCTGAGCGTAGCCATTCTACACTAGGTTATTTCTTTTGTATTGTTTTTAATCTTTTTTCTATACCTCACATCTAAACTATCATTTTTTTTATTAACAGATGCCTCCTCCATCGGCCTACCACATCGGTTATGCCGACGGTGCCAGCTGTTGGACACAGAATCTCACTTCGTCTTCTTGGGCCCTTTATTCCCCCTCACATGAACTTCTCCACTCCAGCGGCATATGTTTGGGCTCAGCAACCAACAACCAAGTAGAGTACACTGTCGTCATTGGTCTCCTCACCAATGCTAGCCATCATCGTATTCGTCACCTTAGTGTCTTACTAGACTCCCAACTGGTCGTCCTCCAGTTCAACAATGTGTACCGTGTTCGCGATCCTTGCCTCTTTTGCAAATACCTGCAATTTAGACTTTTATCTCAACATTTTGATTTCATTACATTTACACATATTCCAAGACAATTTAATCAAATCACAAATAACATGGCTAACATTGTACTAGATTGGCATATATCATAGCATGTATGTTCGCTACATAGCTGTGCACACATGCGCAACTGTTAAGCTTACAGGCGTGGATACCATGCGCGCCTGTTTCCCCCATTAAGGCACCCCCACATGTGGATATCTGCATTACAGGCGTCCACCCATGCGTGTATATTTCTTGATCACCCGCATACTAGGGGGCCCACACCCACAAAACCCCCTATACGACCCTCCGTATAGGCCCTGCCCAAAAATAGAAACCCTAATTTTATGTAGGATGATAAGACAACTAATCTGAAGCTTGTTGGTACTGAATCGGCTGCCTTGTTCTCCTGGAATCTCCAAATCTCCTCTGAATATCTATCGCCCAATCACTCTGACAACAGGTACAAATGAGGTGGCAGTGTGGGCCCTACAGCTGTATATAGTCCTTTTTGCCAAACTTCTAGACTCCATTCTGGGAGCTCCGAACGTTCGTTTTTCGATCCGTCTTCAGCCACAGGATCAACATCTCGTCCACTACACCATTCCATTCCCTGGGACACTTTCCAACCTTATCCCCTGGGCGACATTTTTTCTCATATTACACTCAGGTACGCATGATTAAATTATTGAATAAATACTCTATGATCTTTCTCTTCAGATATCATTCACGTTGGGTATTCATTTTTCATGTGTACAGGTACTTATTCATCATATCTCAACAGTCTCCCTTCAGGTATATTATCAACACTGGCATGTAGTCTTTCCCTCTGAATATCACAATGCATTTTTTAGTTACACCCTTTGATCTTTGCCTTTAGGATCCCTACGTCTGGCTCTGCAGTACTATTACCCCCATTGCATTTTGGTACTGTCACCTGGTAGCACTCTCACCCACATGATTTGTCTCATTCATAGTCCCCCTTGGCACTTTGACACTCATGTCGTTTTCACCCTTTAGGGATGGGAGTCCCGATAGTCTTACACATCATCGAGAACTAGCCACATACCCCTTCTCCTCATTTTTCTAGCTTACCTAATGGACTCCCAAGTTACTTCATCATGGTTCTATTTTAACTACACCCCCACAATATCATTAACCATCCATTTCATCCACCGCCAGTTTTCCCATCTACAGATTGTCCCTCATGCATTGCCCTAAATACAGAAAATCACCTATGGGGCCCTAACCCTCCACTTATTTTCCAAGTAACTTGTTCTATCATTCATCCAAGTCATCTTACACTGGGGCGCCCATTTCTGTATCTGCATTATTATCCCCACTGATTTTTTAATTCTTTTTGTAATTAAGCCGTTGTTTCAAGCATTTTACATAGCTTTTTGTCATCACCTTTGGCGACCTTCTTGGAAAACACAACCCATGTCACCCTTCATTGGGACATTCCTTATCACCTACTCTTGTTGACATCATCCATAATCTCTGAGTATCCAACAGGCTACCTACCTCTGATCTCTGAGTTTGTTCACTTTGTCCCACCTCTAGCACAACTTATCCCATGTCTCGTTGTCCCCCTGACACTCGACCTAGTTGAACAGTTGCGACCACTTATACTTCGCATATATCCCCAACCACGAGCAGTCTTGAGTCTCCATGCATATTGACTTCATCCATGTACCTCCTCAGTTCCTGACCTCACCTAGTGGATTTCACGAAGCCCTTTACTTCTTGGAGTCGCGTCTCCCTTTTTGTCGATATCAGCACAGTTTCAAAAAGGGCAACAGTATCTTGACTCTCATTACCTTTACAATGAGGAGTCTCAGAAGGCATAGGGAGAACTATCATTTCTCTCTGTTGTTGTTGACCCCCATAACATTCTACTTCAACACTTTCTCATGTTCCGGTGGGTCTTACTTTGCGACTATTGCAGTTGTTTTTTATATTTGTCGAAGACCTATGAACTTTGTTGGGCTATCAATGCCCATAGAATCTATGATACTTCTTACAGGTATCATTGCCTATTGTTCAGAGTATTGTTCCTCATCAGAATTTTCCTCTGCCTTTATCAAAACTGCCCCCAAGGGCACTGCAGTTGTCTACATAAACACACAGTTTCAGTTACTGTACAACACCCTTTTTTGAGTTACATGACACGAGCATGGGGCATGCCTTCCTCATTTGTACATAATTTATTTTCCACACCCTGCGAAATGTTGGGTCCTACAGGTTCCCTTATCCATCCAATGGGTCACTCTTGATACTCTCACTATCGCTCTTTCTTACAACGATACTCTTAGTAGAAGAAACATTGATGAATTTCGGCTATCTGTATGCTTCTAACCTCATCCAATAGGGGACATCTGTTATCGAAATTTCATCTGTAAATGGTTACAGGAATCCAGCATCTTCAAACAGCTATTAGTTCACCCATGGACCAAAATTTCCAAAAAAACATTTCCAAAAGGTCCAAAACTATCCAAACAGTTATAAAATTAGGATGCGCTATGACTATACAGGGCGCGCATGCACATGTGCCATCTAGAAACGCAGGAAAAGCGCACATGTGCACGATGCGTGACTGTGGATGCTAAAAGCCGCACACACCTGAGAACGACGCATTTATGATGTTGGTCGAACTCCCACCCTCTTCTATTTTCTTAGCCACCTAGCCTCAAAATTGACTTACATAGGCAATCTCTATCATACTACAAGGATGCACATATGCCTCATTAGCAGCTACATATAGAATTAACTGGAAGTAATTAACACTGCTTTTAATTGTCATAATAATTTCCAGTGATACTTCCATCCTCTGGGAATGTCACTCATGGCTTTATTCCACTTGAGATGGGTTTTTTTTAGGTACCATTTCTTTTTAATTCTATACCGAGCATAGAACCATTTTCTTCTTCATGGTTCCTTATTGATGTCTCTTTAGAAATTCATTTCATTTTTAAGTTCTTTTTTACTTGATATCTCCATGCTATTGTGGATATACTTTCAACACTTTTGGAATGCATCAACAATCCTCTACTATTTTTGTTGTCCCACTTGGAGTTTTTTCATGCATCCCTATTAGTTTGATATCTACCTCGTGATTTATTCTTCAATTATCTTAAGATGTTCAAGGACTTGACTCCATCCTGGAATCTTTCTTGTCTACTTTTCATAATTGTAACCATATATTATGTTGATATTAATTTTCATCATTCCACTATTACTTGGATCCCTCTGATCCAACTCTTATCATGACCAAATTATATTTCCAGTCATGCTCTATGATTAACCTTAGACATTTAACACCAATTTCTTTCTTGAAGAAAATTGATTTATCCTTTCCTTGATTGAACATATCAGTACATGGAGTTTCTTAATGAACCATTACTTCCTGATGTCTGGACCCATCTAATTTCAACCTGACTTGCATAATCAACTTCTTTCATGCCATATCGACGCCCTTCTTACCATGCTTCCACTACGCACTCTGATAGAAATAATGGAGGTGCTATCTCCAAATTGTAGGATTGATCATTGGAGATGTTACATCGTATCTCCAAATATACTCCTTGTTTATCTTTATTAGAAAAAATAACATTTTAACCTATCAATATTTTAGATGCCCACACTCTAATTCCTTATCTGTACATTGGTATCCTTTAGAGTGAATGGACTTTCACTACTTCATTCACTATATGATATACTCTTATACCCAAATTCCATTCATCACTCTGATTAACATGAGTGGATTTCCAAAACTTTATAGTTGGACCTAGATTCATATCTTAACATTCTTCAGTCTTGGCATTTGATCATATTGTGGGATATTCTTGACATAAAATTATTTCCTCGAGTTCCTCGGTTCATTCTTAATACTAGGTCCAAACTCTTCCATATTAAAAAAAAAAAACATCATTTTTGGTAACATTTCTTCAGCTGCAACGCTGAAATTTCTCTGATAGTTACTGCCTTGGGAATTTCCTATACTGTCCTTAGGTTCCCTTCTTCATATAGACAAGTAAATTCCTTATTATGAAATTCTAGGATATCATGGTGTTGGTCTGACCACTCCATACCAATTATATAGTCATAAGAACCTAAAGGTAGGATGTTCAAGTCTGCCTTGGTGCTCAGTCCATTCATGTCCATCATACATGCCTTAACCATCTCATTCATTTTTCTTTTAGCTCTTGTAGCCATCTTCCACCTCAATCATATGTGACCGAAACTTAGCTTTCTTGTTGTCTAGGGTGACATAGATCCTAGGTACACTTATGCCCATGTCTTCCATTGTTTCAGCCTGTTGTGCACAATTTGGTAACATATGCACAATTTTTCCTTTTATGGTCACCAGAAATATTCTTTCTGACTTCCTGTGATCTAAGATGCTCAATTCTCAATTATGGGTGAACACATGGAATCATATTTCCAAGACCTTTCCAATGACTACTTCCTTTCTCAATTTTGATTCTTAAGTAGAAAATTACGGTCATTTGAAAATTCGACATTTTTGTGAGGTTAATCCCTATACAATTGTTCTTCTTCTTCAGAGTCCAATTAGCTCTTGGACCTGTGTTGAATCCTATCATAAGGTTCATATACTCCTTTGATTTCCCTCAACTGTATATCCACACAAATCAGTAATCCATGAGCTCCTTCTCAAATCCCCTTTCTATCTTTTAAAATAAAAAATTTGGGCACTAACCCCCCTTTATTTCGGCCAAAATATCATATGAGCATGGGCTATGACACGACGCTTAGCTGAACGGAGCTTATCCTGAGCTTCAGGAATTCGGGGCTCTAGAAATTTGGGCTTCATAGGTTTCTCCTAAACCACACAACATTCCCTTCGAATGTCGAAGTGGCAAACTCCTTGAATGGTACTTCTTTGAAGCTTCAAGGCTCTGGAACTTCAGATCTTCAGGCTTTGGAGGTTTCACCTTCATCACACTTCATTTTCCTTGAATGACGAATTGGCGAAATTTTGAATAGATGCTTCTTCAGAGCTTCAGGGCTCCGTTGCTTCAGAACTTTTGGCTTCAGAGGATTTGCTAAAATTACACATCATTTTTCCTGAACATCGAACTAGCGAACTCCTGCACTGGTGCTTCGACAGTTCGTTACTTTGGCACTCCACTACTTTGGGCTTTGGTGCTTCTTACTACACCACACCTTAATTCTCATGAACTTCAAACTATCGAACTCCTGGAGAGGCTCTCTAGAGCTTCGCGCTTCAGAGGTTCTTGCAACCACATACTCCAATTTCCTCGAATGTCGAATTTTTGAACTTGTGGTGTCTCCTTAGCAACTATGCACTAGGGGTGATATGTGTCAAAAGTATGGAGATGAAACGTGACCCAATTGATGGGTGACACATGTCAAGTTCCAATTGGCACAAATAGTCTGTAAAAAGAATGAAATAAGATGACACATGGCTCGCATAAAGTGGGTCCATGTCACCCTAGGTGACGTCGGCATGTCACGTCACTCTGGTGCTCTGGGACTTCAGGACTCCTAGCTTCAGAGGATTCCCCACTAGCAAACTTCAAAACATCCGAACGTCGAACTGGAAAACTCCTTGATATACATTATTCTGTGTACACGTTTCCCCAAACACAAATGGTCTATATTTAATCCGAAGTTAGAGACTTCAAGAGATTTTCTTCCTGGTAGCTTAAGGACTTGTTTTTCCCAGAGTGTCGAACCTCTGAACTGTCGAACGTTGAAACTGATATCGATGACTCTTGATCCTTCCGCAACCAACAACTAGGATCTCCTTCGAAACTTCAAGCTTTATGAGTTCTCGCTGTTGATCACCAATAAACCCTCAAACTGCCAAACGTTGAATTGGCGATAGGCTAAAATCTACGGTCCACGTGTCCCTGTCAACGGACAACCTGGATTGACTCCATGATTTAGGGCTTCAAAAATTTTCATGCCCAAAAATCTTTTACCCTCAATCTTCCATATTTTCAAACTCTCAAAGGTTCGAGAATATGCTCACACATGTCCCAGATGCCCAATGATCTATATTTACTATGGATTTTGGACTTCGGGAGATTTTCATCCTGGCAGCATAAGGACTCGTTTCTCCCAGAGTTTCGAACCTTCGAACTATCATGAGATCTATCACTCAAACTTGATCACATGCAGATATGACGGCTGGGATCTGATATTCTCCCCAGTAATTCTTCTCCTGGTCTTTTCTTTATCCGATGACCCAGATCTGTCCTTGGCCAAATCCAACAGCTGGCAATTCTCCCCGTGATATACTGCGTAGATTCTCTCCGGGACTTCGTAACTTCGGGGATTTTTCATCCTTTTCAACAAGCACCTAAAAATTGTCAAAGCAACAAAGTCTGAAGGAATTGAGTGTTTAACTGCCATGCTCATTTTCTAGATTCGACGGTTGTGAAGGATTTGGTCCCCTCCTGAACATATATAGTTCATTCTCCTTCTGGCAAAGAGAGTTTTCTCTTCTCTGAGTTTGAAACTTAGCGAAGTCGCATGTGAACTCATTACACTTCAAATTCAACCAATTCCAGGTATGAATTTTCTTGAACATGTATTAAATTACAAAAAATTCACCACTTTGGACAATTTCCTCCAATTTTCAATGACTTTAACAACATAAATTGGTGCTTTTTCTTAATTCCACTGAAGTGACTCGATCATATTTCTCGGCCCATCTAGGATCGATGTTGGAAACTGTAGCTCTGATACCATATTGTAACATGCCCAGCCTTAGACCTATTGGGATATGCCACACAAAAAATCTTGTAGAACTGTATTTATTGTAACATACCCAGCCACCCAGGTTGGGTCATGCCACTTAAAAAAATAATTTCATCTATATATATATATATATATATATATATATATATAAACTTTAAGAAGGAAAATATATTCTATAAATGCACAGATTCATGCAGAAATAAAAGTAAACATATACATTCAACATACACAGGAAATACCCATAAACATAAACACATGTATAATTATGCAGCATGTAAATTAACATGCAATTGATACTTATATTTTATATAATACCACCAACTACGTGCATAAATTCGACGATCTTCCTAGCCTTAGACCACACTACTAATAACTCTCAGCAGTGGGTCACCCCTAAGCTGGGACTAAACTCCACCCGGGTAAAGGGATTTCAAACCAGGTTGAAGCTACACAATCAACAGAAAGGATTTCATCCCAAGAGCCAAATCAAAATAATAACCTACAGCCTCTCATTCCCCACATGCATGTCCCACCCTAGGAAGTGTGCCCCTTCTCTACTCAGCATTCCTCCGGGTGCCCCACTTCCATTCCAGGGCTTCAGTAATAGGTCGGACAGGAAGTCTTAGAGCACTGTAGTTGTAGTTGGGTTCCCTGGGGAAATAACTTTCCTAGAAATTGTACCACCTGGAGAGAGTTTCTTATGGTCCTAACAACCCTCCTTTTCAATCCAGAAGCCTAACAACCCACCTCTTCAATCCCACGAGCCTGAAAAACCACTTCTTCAGTCCAATGCGTAAGTAAACTAGGAACATGTATAGGGAATGGAAGAAAAAATGTTCAGGGGATAGTGAAAGTGATGGAAACAAGAACAACCTTATGTTTTGGGATAGGTGTTGCTCATAACATAAATTTACAGGTGCACTGCTCCTCCCAATACAGGTATGAGATACTGTTGATAACAAGAAATGTACAGGTATAGCTCAAGGAGTGCGTGTAGGATGGAGAGGTCCCAATGATGGAGAGTGTGGAATGATTGGAGTGAATGGATGAGTATGTGAAAGAGAAGAATGACTCCTCATGCACCAAGCCCCAAGTCCTTTGTATGCATGTCCCAAATTGGACACTTGTCTTCATGAAGCTTCATGGGCTCCACTTGTAATTCATTCCCTTCCGATAGGAACTTAGGATAACATAGGTTATGTCCATACCTTAGTATTTATAAATATATTATAATATTCCTTTGTGAATAATCCCTCTATCTTAGCCCCTTTCCTAGGCTCTTATCCCCTTCCTTCCCCTTCCTAGTGGATTTTAATCCCCCATACTATTTACTGTAGTTGGTCTACACACAACGATGTATTTTATTAATGATATGCATGTTTACATATATAAAAATAGGCTCACCGGCCTTTATCATATAGTCTCTCTGGCCTAATAATCACATAATCCTTCTGGATTATAATAACCTGGCTCACCAACCTCTAAAACCATTTACATTTACATTTACAATTGGGGTTTGGTCTTGGGGTGTTACAACTTTGGGAGCAACCATGGTTTTGACCCAAATTGAATCTACATACATTTTCTACCAAAACTAGGCATCTACATTTGCCACTATTCCTTCCAAGGAAATAAACATACAGTGAAGGAAAAAATAGGAAACATATTATTCCTTGGCTACTCTAAAAACTAAAGAAGTGTCATCCAAAATAGGAACAAGACCCTACCCAACTAGCAGTTGTATTTCAGTTGTAACTTTCTACTCGAGTGTCCATTTCATGAGTTATTTATACCATTGGAAAGGGTGTTCCGAGCTCCACAACTTTCCAGTCATAAGATTCAATATATCCCTCACAAATTTTCTGTATTTTTCAATATTAATATCATGTACTTTGTTGGCATCCCTAGAGAACGTAGTGCCTCAATCCTGAGCAGAAGAACCAGGAATCAAATTCAGGGAAGTTTAGATGAAATTTTAATTAATTATTGTTTTGGTTCTATGGGTTTAGAAAAAAAAATGATAAATTATGTAACCCCATGTTTTCCCTGAGCCTCAATCGTGAGCAATAGAACCAATAATCAAATTCAGGGAAGTTTTTGGGTGGACTTCCATCCTTTTATAAAGAAAATATTCGATATGATGAGCCCAAGACCTTGACTGAGACCATCAGGAAGGCCAAGTACCTGTATGAGAAAGGCCAGGGAAGAGAATCCATGAAGAAATGTTGGAAGGATAAGAAGAAGGATAAGTATGATTAGAGGAAGAACGGATTCAAACCTCCTTTCAATAGAAATGAGCCTGATAAAAATCATCAAGACCGGTATGCTAAGGATGAATCCAAGGAAGAAGAATCCTTGGGAAAAGGGGGAAGACTATGTTACTAGATAAATCGGTGAATGCGGACATAAAATGATCTCCCTAGATCCACCTGGATCTAGAACAAAACAAGATAGAACATGATGCTTTCCCTAAGTTTTAATCATTGAATTTACTATCAAACAAGAGATGAATGACATACCTTTGAATATCTCTTCCTTATATCTTTATTGTCCCTGCTTCGCTCCAGTGCTCTTGTGATTTTATGGGAAGGAAACATGCCACTGTATCATATTAAGTAAAAGTGGAAGATACAACCAAACCACCTTGATGTTGCAAGGTTCCCTTTCGGTGGCCCTTTTCTCCAACACACACACTTTCTCCAAACTTGCATGAAGAGGATCCACAATAACTTGATGGACAAATGAAGACCTCAAGCATCAATTGAAATAGAATCCCTCACACAATTCTCATCCTATTCCTTCATTAATTCCTTGCTTGATCTTGCTTTCTTTTGCTTAACCTTTTCCATGAGAAATCCATCATTATATAGGAGAAAGAGAGATGGTTAAAGATATTAGGATGATCCCACCAAATCAGATAAGCGAGTAGGATCCCAACCATACATATGTCACCTCATATTCTAGAATATCCCTTCTAGATCTTTCATGAACTTCGACCTTTTCTTAGTCTTCCAATGCCGCCACACCTTGGTTATAGTGCAACCTGTGAAAATGTTGCAAGCGGTTTTATGACAGCCTGTGGAAATCACGGATTTCCGCACTGTAAATTATGGTTGGCCTATGACGGCCTTCTAAAAACAAGTTTTGTAGAAGAGGGAGCTAGTCACTTTTCTTATGAAGAAAAGTCCTTTTGGAAGCCTGAACACATGTTGTAGAAACATCACCAGGGTGACTAAAATAATGTGTAATAGACCACCAATCCAATGTTGGGGATGCAAAGAAGATCATTTGTACAAGGATTTATCTCACAAAAAGGATAGAGTGAAGACCATGCACAACATCCGAGAGGATACAACAGTGGATGACATGGGAAGGATTTATGCATCCTTATATGATCGATAAGCAGAGTACCAGTCCAATATGATTGAGGTGGAAGGAAATATCATTAATCATCTTTTTTCTATTTTAATTGATTCAGGAGAAAGTAATTGTTACATTGATCCTAAGATAGTGGATAAATTACATTTGGAGAAAAGTAATCTTGGGAAATCAAGTTTTGTTAAGCTAGCCACTGGAACCAAAAGGAGAATCCATGATATGGTCAAAGGTTGTTCCATAATCCTTAATTGTGTGAATACTAGTACTGATACGAGTATCATACCATTGGGATCTTATGATATTCTAATTGGAATGGATTGGTTGGACAAGCAACATGTTGTCCTAGATTGTCATAGCAAGATATTTACATGTCTTGATGGATATGGAAAAAAGAGCATTGTGAAAGGTGTACCAAGACCTATCTCTATAAGGGATCTTTCATCCTTACAACTGAGGATATGTTTCAGAAAAGGGTGTCAATTGTATGCAGCCCATGTGGAGGAGCTAGAAAAGACAAAGGGGCAGGGCCTTGAATATTTTACGATACTACAAGAATTTGAAGATGTATTCCAGGAAATACCAAGATTTCCACCAAAAAGGGAAATAGATTTCTCTATTGATTTAGTGCCAGGAGCTTCCCCGGTGTCAAAAACACCTTACAGAATGAGCACACCAAAGTTAAAAGAATTACAAATGCAGTTGCTAGAATTGTTGAAGAAAGGGTACATATGCCCAAGTGTTTAACCTTGGGGAGCACCAATACTCTTTGTCAAAAAGAAAGATGGAACCTTTAGGCTACGTATTGACTTTTGACAGCTGAATAAGTCTACTATAGAGAACAAGTATCCTTTACCCAGAATTGATGACCTATTTGATCAACTAAGAGGAGAAAACATATTCTCCAAGATAGACTTGAGATCGAGATACGATCATGTAAGAATCAAAGAAGAAGATATCCATATGACATCTTTTAGAACCAAGTATGGGCATTATGAATTTGTAGTGGTGCCATTTGGATTTTCGAATGCACCAATTGTCTTTATGTTCTTAATGAATGGAAGATTCAGAAATTATTTGGATAAGTTTGTCCTAGTATTCTTGGATGACATACTTGTCTATTCTAAGTCAGAGGAAGAGCATGAACATCACCTAAGATTGGTATTGCAAGTGCTGAGGGAACATCAATTGTATTCCAAGCTAAGTAAGTATTATTTTTACCAAGAACAGATCCATTACTTGGGGCACATTATTTCAAAATAGGGTATAGTCATGGATCTAGAGAAGATTGAAGAAATTAGAGGATGGCCAATGCCTAGGAATGTTTCAGAAGTTTGGTATTTTATGGGGTTAATTGGTTACTACAGAAGGTTTATAGAAGGGTTCTCTAATATTTCTCATCCCATCACTTCTTTGCAAAACAAGGGAATTAAATTAGAATGGACATATGAATGTGAAGAGAACTTTAATTTCTTGAAGGAGTTACTCACTAGTGCACATGTGTTAAAGATTGTTGACCCAAATGAAATTTTTGTGGTATGTACAGATGCATGCAAGGAAGTACTTGGTGGAGTCCTCACTCAAAATGGAAATTCCAATTGTTATGAGTCTAAAAAGATTAAAGAGCATGAGAGGAACTATTCCACACATGACTTCGAGCTTGTAGCCATTGTTCACGTGTTGAATATGTGGAGGCATTATCTCCTGGGAAAGATTTTTGAATTAAGAATAGACCACGGTGGTTTGAGGTATCTTTTTGAAGAACTAATTTTGAATGTCAGGCAAACAAGATGGATTGAATTTTTAAGTGAATACAACTTTGATATCAATCATATCAAGTGAAAGGAAAATAAAGTTTTTAATGCACTTAGTAGATGGGTGCATCTCATGCATGCTACAACTGTCAGTATGCATCAGTCAGAATTGAAGTGTAGAATTTTAGAGGTTTTTGTTACATATCAAAATTACCTATAGGTAAAGGAGAGCTTGTATCAAGAAAATGTACAACAAAAACTGAAAGAGTATGAGATAAAATAAGATGGATTACTTATGCATAAAAATAGAATTTATGTTCCTAGTTCCTGAGAACTTAGGAATTTGGTATTAAAGGAAATGCATAATGTTCCATATGCTGGACATCCAGGTTACCAGAAAAAAATTACAACAGTAAGAAGGAAATTATTTTGGCCAGGGATGAAAAAGGATGTTTTTGATTACATCGCCAGATGCATGGAATGTCAGAGAATGAAGGTTGAGCATAGACACTCAATGGGTTTGCTACAACCATTACCAATCCCAGAGAAGAAATGGGAAGTGATAACCATTGATTTTATAATAAAAAAATCCCAAGACAACAAGGAAACACAATTCAATCATGGTAGTGGTTGATAAATTGGCCAAGGCTGCTCATTTTGCTCCTGTAAAAACAAATCATACAACAGCTAACATTGCAGAAATTTACATGAAGGAAATTGCCAGGTTGCATGGGATACATAGGAAAATTGTCTCAAACAAAGACACAAAGTTTACTTCAAATTTATGGAAGGGATTATTTAAATGATTTGGTACAAATATGAAATTTAGCACAACCTACCATCTGCAGTCATATGGGCAGACAGAGAGGGTCAATTGAGTAATTGAAGACATGTTGAGAATGTATGTGATGGATAAGTCATCTAAGTGGGAAGATCACTTGCACTTGGTTGAGTTTGCCTGTAATAATGGGTATCAAGATTCATTGAAGATGATCCCATTTGAAGCCTTGTATGGTAGGAAATGCAGTAGTCCAGTAAGTTGGGACAACCCAGTAGATAGAGTGGTACTCGGGCCAAACTTGCTCAAGGATATGGAAGACCAGATGGTTAATATTAAGTAGAATTTAAAGGTCGCTCAGGATGGACATAAATTTTATGCTGATAATAATAGGATGGAAAGACAATTTAAAGTGGGGGAACATGTTCTTTTGAAATTAAATCCGAAGAAGAGCTCTTTGATGTTGGGTAGTTGTACAAAGATGGAAGCCAGATTCTGTGGTCCAATTGAGATATTAGACATAATAGAGCCAGTTGCATACATGCTTTCATTTCTTGTTTCCATGAATGTGAATAATATATTTCATGTCTCTTTGATAAAGAAATATGTACATGATCCTAACCATGTTATTGATTGGAATCTGATTCAGGTAGAGACAAAGGGAGACTTTCAGATACAACTAGTGCGAATATTGGACAGAAAATTCAAAATGATCTGAAATCGAGTTATAGAGCTGGTAAAAGTTCAGTGGACCTTCTATGGCCTTGAAGATGCTACATGGGAGCATGAATATGCCATGCGGGTGGAGTACCGCAGATTTTTGAATAAATTCTGGAATTTTGATTTATGTTTTGTATATGCACTGAGGACAATGCCAAAATAATGGGGAGAGGATGTAACACCCCCGGTTTTGAGACCCCATATTAAATAATGTATTGTTACACTGCTGAGAGGCCACAATGCCCAAACAATTATTAAAATTCCAATGTGCCCAAGAAATGTAATGTTTGATCATTATTAATAATAAATACCTCACTGACTGCTAGACGGACAAGGACAGGAGTTATAGGGGGCTATGATTCCACAAGAGAGGGGGCTTGAGGGGCTAAGAGTTTATTTTATATTTTTATTTTCCATTTTCTCTTAATGGAGAATAAAAGTTACATGTATTGGGGAAAGGAAAGGAGGTCCTTGAATCCGAAGATTTCATAAACCCGACCTTGGTTTGTTGGGGGGGTTGGTCATGGTTGTTCATTCTCTCTCACTCCCATTCTCTATTTCATTATGATGTGGGTATCTCCACCTGTTCATGCATTCATTCATTCATGCACCTGTTCACACCTTTAGTGGAGACTTCAATCCATTATTTCCTGCACCCACTCATCTCCTCATTCGTGTTTGGCTTGGGAAGGGAAATCAGACTATTGAAGAACAACCATGGTTTTTTTGGTTGTAGAGTTTGCTAGTGCAATCCAGTTTTGAAGGAGGCCTGCATATCTAAGATGTTTTAGCCTATGTCCATCCTTTCTCACAGTTGTGATTCTTGAGAGTCCCAGCATGGAGATTATGGATTAGCTGCACTCAAGCCCTGAAAGGAGAAGGACTGCATGAGGGACTGTGTGGCAGAGAAGGATGGGGGTCCATTTTCTTGGGTGGTACAGGCTGGGTAGAAGGGAGCTGGGTACTTGGATTGTTGTGAGTGCCAGGAAACCCTATGAGAGTTTGAGTGTTGATTGGTTTTGGAAGCCGAGTAACACTTTGGAACCATCCTTGTGGATTCATAGCCCTGGCTTGGGGGTGACATTGTTGTTGAGACTTGGAACAGTAGTGTCTATGGTTGGGTGGAACATCCTTGGTCTACAACTAGTCGATGGTTTTCTTCTATAAAATATAAGTTCTCTTTGTTATGGATTATTTACCTGTGTATGAATTATGTCTCTGTGTATTTATTTGTTATTGAATTCGATATGTTTAGAGTATGCATGTTTTGTTTGTATTGTTGTGCATGTTGTATGATTCATTGCTTTTAGGCTTAGCATGAACCCTGATCAATGCATACAAATATTTTGTGCATTCCCTGTTATTTAACGTTAGAGCAGGGGGTCAAATTAGTCCAGATAAGGGACTTGTGGCTAACATGTCTAGCCTATGGGTGGCTAGGTATGTTACAAGTTGTAACCATAGCTCTGATACCACTCTGTAACACACCCTGACCCCCAACCAAGGAAAATTACTACAAAATGACTCTGTCATAGCTTTGTTACCTCATTGTAACACACCCAAAACCCTCTTTGTTTTGTTCCAAAAGATAAATATAAATATAGTGCAGCATTCCTATCAATCATGCATCTAACAACACTTGTAAAACCATGAATATAAACTAAAATAACAACTCATAAAAGCATATAAAATATTGAACTTAGAGTTCTCATGCACAACAATTAATCTATGAACAAGAATATAAGAAAAAATATTAACACTACTATTCCATATCTCAACAATAGATCACCCTCGAGATGGGGCTATGTATCCAGAAAATAGGGTGCCCTTCAGTCTCATAGTCAAAGTCTTCTCGTGGTGACTAGTCTTCCTAACATTATCCCAATCCATTCAGATCTCTTCCCCATGACCCGCATGACCCAAGGAAGGGGATCCCCCTTCACTTATCTCACTCCCTCGATCATTCCCTCTTCCCCTTAGGGCTCAAATGTGCTTGTTTGGACAATAATATCACTATTGGGGACACCAGGGATGTCGGTTGCTCAAAATACTATAAGCACCTTCACAGTCAAGCTCTTCCCATGGTGACTAGTCTTCCTACTATCCCAATCCACCCAACTCTCTTCCCCATGAATCACACAAC
This sequence comes from Picea engelmannii, assembly GCA_009831015.1. Taxonomy (NCBI): domain Eukaryota; kingdom Viridiplantae; phylum Streptophyta; class Pinopsida; order Pinales; family Pinaceae; genus Picea; species Picea engelmannii. The sequence goes on along the minus strand of ML780554.1, from coordinate 464,932 downwards.
CCAAAGAAGGGGATCCCCTTTCACTACCCTCAATCCCTCAAGCCTTCCCTCTCCCCCAAGGATCTAGTTTTCTTGGTCTGACATGAATATCACTACTTGAGACACTAGGGATGTTAGTTTCTAGGAAAAGGTATAACCACACAACTTACCACCCTCGGGGAAACTTTCTCTATCATCAAAAGTTCACTATGCATGCATGACAACCTTCTTCTTCAACTCTCATGCTCCATGCTCCTACGTTGATCCAACTCACTACCTCTGTAAAAATATGCAATCTCTCGGTACTCCCCTCTTGTGGTCTATGATACCACTCTATGTAAACCTATGACTGCCTCTAAGAACATCTTGTCTCTTCTTGACTCGTCTGATTTCTTGGATGCTCTCCCAACTAACTGAACATTTCATTTTTCTATATGAAGTGTTATTTTCCTTACTTTCTTGACTCACACTTCTCCCAAGGAGGATTTTACTTAGCCTCATTGCTCACAATAACTTCCTGAAGTGACTTCTCTCACCCACCCTTTTTCAGGAATTCAATGATTAGCTTTGGAAATACTCAAAATGAAAATAGAAGGTTCATAACACAAGGTAATTTCTAGCACAATATGGGTTGATATTAATACCCATGATATCTCCCTTCTCAGACCCCTTGGACCCTTCCTCCTCTTGTGGATACTTAGCCCCTTGTTACACTCTCTATGTCCACCTGCAGTGGTGTTATTTTTATTTATCATTATGACTTACAAAGTTTACATATCACATTTCTTGTCCCATGGCCATATGTCTTTGTAAAATATATACATCACTAAGTTGGGGGTAAAATAGGGATGTTACAATAGAGGGAGTTAAGAAAGAGAATTTTTAATATTCAAGGGATAGAAAATGACGAAAATGAGTGACCTATTTATACACATATATCCATTATCGAGCACTGTCAATGTCATCCATAAATCTAGGGTACAAAACCTTCCTTACAAGACTCTAACCATGGTTGTTGATTTTGTAACCATGTGTCAAATGAAGCATGTTATTAAGAGAAAAATAAGTCCTCTTTATTGTATGAAAAATGGAAGTTAACATAAATGTTAGAGACAAATGCAATATGAAAAAAATTCTTGCAATAAGAACAAAAGGAGAAATAAGGAATTATCATTGACCAAATTTAATAAAAAGGAAATGGCACACATCCCAAATATGTGGATCCACCATTTGGTATTTCTCTAGCTTGCTTTGGCATCATTGGGATCCTTCATATCCAAATATTGTGCAAGTTAGTTAGGAAATGAAAACGGAGAAATAAATAAGAGAGGAGTGGGAAGAGTGAGTTACCCACCCATTGAAGCCTTCTTGAAGCGAGTAGCCAGAGAGACGACAGAGTTGGAAGAGATCAACTTTCCATTCGTTGATTTCCTCTGCACTGTATATTCCACTGTTCTCATGCTCTCGGAATGCTTCAAAAAATGGGCCACCATATTTCTCCGGCTGCCAAACTTGCAAAGGAATGACATCGTAAAACAAAGGAATGGCGATGACCGACCCCTCTCGTACTTGGCATGCAATGAGCGAGGATTCTGTTAGGCACCAGGAAGAATGTGCATAATTAGTGGAGAATATGGGAATGAGGATGTGAGTCCCCTGGATTGCATGTTGTAGGCTTGTAGAGATTTCATCCTCGTTGTTTACATCGCAGGTGTTGAGAAAGTCACATAAGCCTCCACATTCATATCAGGCTTAGATAGGATTCCAACCAAAGCATTTAGGATTCCAACCAGAGCATCTAGGATTCCAACCAGAGCATCTAGGCTTGGATAGGATTTTTTGGTTATAGAATTGTATGCATGTGTTTCTAACTATGTTCCTTTATGATAACTATGTGATTGGGGTTTATGCATAGTTTAGTTTAATTAAAACTCATTCTATTAGGATAATTTTCTCATAGATAGGATAGGATAGATTAGAAATAGATTAGACCTATATTTACATAGTTTTCATATACATCTTATGTTTGCATAACCATCCATCATTCACTCTCATTGGTGGACCGGACCGGATGGGTTCCCTATTCCAAATAGTGAGAGGTCTAATTAGGACTTCTTACAATAGGTAACCCCTTAATTTTTTCACGTGAATTTAGACACCTCAACAAGTTTATATTAATTAGTGAACCTATGGTTGTTTAGAGAGCCATTTTTTTGTTTATCAAATTTATGACAATAAGAGAAAATATTAAATAACACTAAAACAAAGAAAGTAAAAAAGATGAACTTAAATTAGGTTAATTACCATGTTTTTCTTTATTGATCAATCTAGTCTAATTAGACTAAGGGTAAATCTAAAAATGAAATATGGAATAATATATATGAACATTTAAACTTTCCTTGTAACCCGAATGCAAACAAAGAACAACAAGAATTAGGAATTAATACCACTTTCCTTTTGTTGTGTAAACCATGGAAGGGAAAGAAAATAATTACTACCACTTTACTTTTGGCGTAAAAACAATGAAAGATAAATAAAGGGTGAATTGACTCCCTAGGTGGGTAAGAACCCTCAATTAAGTACATTGAATTTAACTAACAATGTTCTTGAGAGCTATTCTTGATAAAAGATGGCTTGAATCCCTTTTTCCTTTAATCCATTTTACCTTTCTTATTTTCAACCTAGGCCTCCTGGAAAGTTGGCCTTCCTTTTCTTTGCTCATACAATCACTTATCCCTCATGGTTCCTTCTTCTAAACTCTTTATCTAATTATACTAAATTTTTTCGTTGTATAATGATGCCACCCGACTTAAGAACCTTTAAATCTTAGCCTTTTCATCCTTAATGAAATCCACATAATTCAGAAGCTCTGAGAATATCCTTTCATATTACTCCATGGTCATGATTCCAATCTTGAGTTAAAAGAACTCTTTCATCTTCCTATCATAATATCGCTACGATAAGTATTACTGCTAGAAATATTTCTTGAACTACTTCCATGAATTCCTCTTCTCATTAATGTGCTTAGTCTACTTGAGTTGATCAAAGAACATAGAATATTTTCCTTGAAGATGGTAAGATGCAATTTCGGACTCTACATTTGATGGGTAATCATGCAAATAGAAATATTTCCCCATGCCCAACTACCAAGATTTTTCCTCTTCTCCATTCCTATGCTTTCCATCAAAAGATGGTGGCTTGAGCTTCCTGAGCTCTCCTTGCAAGACATATGGAACATATATTCTCTTCTAATGTCTGATAGGGGACACACTTGGGATAATCACTGACCATAATATTGCATACATTCTTCTGATCGAGTGTCCCATGGAGTGGTGATATTGTTTGTTGACACTCCTTGACTGTCTGGACCCTATGGGATCCTCGCTTCGATCATAAGACTTAGATATTGTTTCCTGTCATGCACTGGACATTTGTTTTGTGGAAGAGTTCTTATTGAATTCCCTCTGCAACATGTTCAAAATTTGTATTATGTCTTCTTTAACTCTTATTATCCTTCCATAATCTGCTCAATAGCTTTGCACTTCCTTATGTAGGCTCATCACAGTTTCAACTAGCTCCATTGGTCCCACTCAGCTTCTATGCCCATTTGACTCAGTCTTTGCATTTCCCATTTTGACTTGGAGCCCTTACAACTCCTCCTCCTGTGTGAAATACCCCTGATCATATTCCATATCTTTAGTCCTCATACTACATATGTTCTATTCTATTAGAAGCCTAATTCTACAAAATGTGCATCCATAAAGGAATTTCTGCTAGATTAAAATAAAAATAATCTAAGAATTCTACATCATTTTTCCTCATTAAGCCATCAAATATATTCTTTCTAATTTTATAAGGATTTTGATGCTCCATTCGTAAATATGTATAGATGGGATGATTATTTCCATTAACCTATTTCCAATGACTATTCTTTCACTTAATTATATTCTCGAAGTAGAAATTTATGCCCTTTTAAAGTTTCTTGGACATTTCCTTGTGATGACATCGTCAGGTCTACATGGCATCCACATGTACCTTCTCATACATACCATCCAATATCACTATCCCTCTGGCATTCCTGTGGACCCATCTGACATCTTTGGGCTTGTGTGTCCTTCCCTACACCATTGAACCTAGGCCTTCATCTTTCTAGTCCACAACACTGTCGAAAATACCTTCGCCAGGAATTTCCTTCAAGATGAAACTTGCAACTGTTATGGATTTTTCCATTACCCACAGTCGGTAACACTGTTAGGCTTCCTCCATTGGTATTCACCCATCGATATGTCACTTGTGCATACACACCAATTCTCCCCATGGCTCGTAGTCTGCAACACTATCAGGCTCATGCCCTTGTAAAATTCCCATCATAATGAAAACTTACCAAGTTACAATTTCCTCTTGAAACTTCCAGTTCACAACACTATTGGACCTTTCAACAACATGACAGAAACAAAAAGAAGAAAACAAGATCTTCCATCCAAAAACCAGATCGGTTAATTAAATGCATGCTGGAAAGAAAAAGTGAAGAACCTGCATCTCATTGTTCAGTCATGTGAACAAGCCATATCAAAGAAAGAAAAATTATTCACAAGGGTGTCCAAAATAAACTTATCTAGAAGGACCAATGACTTCCAAGACCCCAACTTAATCATCAACTCCTTGCCCTTAACTAGGAAATATTTCGATAAATAGGTTGATATGTTTAAGGTGTTGTCTTTGGAAAAGTTTTACAACATCCTTGAATATGGTCAAGATCACGTTGACGACTCGCTAGTCGACTATTCAGTACAAAATGAGGAAAATGATCAGGCTTTGTGTAATCTCTCTATCGACTTCGGGGAATTAGAAAATGAACTTTTCAACATAAAAATCCAAAATGAAATCAACGCCGCCCCAATGAGAAGCTACATTGAAGAATAGCTCGAAAGGGAATTGAAGCAGGCTACCGACGAAAGGAAACAGAGAGTTGCCACGATTCCAGCAATCGTCGACAACATCAATGAAAGGATAGCCGCAAGCAAATAGTAAAAGGGATCATATGTACCATCACTATAAGTCTATTGATCGCATCCTGATTTGTTTATCAACCCAGTTATTCCACTTTTTTAAATAGAAATGTCTAGCCAAACACTGATACCTTTCAAATTTTTTTGTTTTGAAGGTATTACACTCTACCATCATGCACTTCTTCTTTCTACAGTCTTGTTTCTTGTAAATATTTATGGTCCACGGGATCCAAAATCTCAGTCTATATGAAAAACGCATTGAAATTTCCAGTAATATGTAACAAACTTTTATTTTTTGATATATTTCAAATAAAATTGTTTTTTTATCTTCTTATAAATTTATGTCCTCGTACATTTTTATCTTTCACCAGTCTATACTTGTAACTTATTTAATATATTTCAAACTAAACTGCTTCATAATTTTTTTTCTTCCACTATGCACAAATTGTATTTTGTTATATACTTTCAAAAAATAAATGGGGCTCTACAGGCCGCGTGTCATTTATTGCATGGATACCACATGTGTTTCATGTTGCTTACCACATCTTCCCTACAATTTCCATCTGTCTCTGCTACTTTTTCCTATCCCAATTAAACCCAACAGGGACTTCGCTGCCACGCAGCCTTGTTGACAGTGTAATCAACTGCCAAATCCTAAAGCTTCCATCATAATAATGAACATTATGCATAAATTATAATGCTCTAGCCTGTCATCAATGTGACCATTGAATATGGAGCAATCTGAAAACTATAAGCTGACCTAAGGCATCTTTTGTTAGAAGTTAGAGTGGAACACTATAAAAGAACATTTTTTTAATTAAATGAATGGGCTATTTTAGATCATTATACAATTGCACCACCTTTTCGAACCTATTCCATTATCATTGGTGTATTGAGTTGAGTAGGCCTTCAGTTTAGTAAGAGGAACCGAGATACATTAACTGTTGCAAATAATCAAAATTTAAAAAACCAATTTAAGAAATCAAACAAATGAAAATATAAATGATTATACTATGAAAATAAAAACAAGTAAAACAAGGAAAAGAACGACTCACATGGACCGGGTTATGGCCTTTGGAAGCTTTGGATAGCCTATCATGGCTTGTCTAGATATATGATAGAGTCTGTTTAATGCCTTCATTTTTATTACTTTTGTTAAGAAATGCTGATATGAATAAAAAAAAAAAAGTAGAAAGATGGTATACATTGTCTTATCATTTATTAGGCGGACATACAACCACTATAAACATCCTTATTGATAGAATATTGTGAGTTTTTTGGTTTCATACAAAACAATCCAATAAAGAAATATCTTTTCTCTTTTCCACTAAAAATAAATAATCTTGGTTTACTATTTTTTTTTCATTCTAATTTAATTTGTTGATCTGTATGTTAGCCAAAACTAATGGATATATGTAAAACACCATTAATTTTAATTTTATTAATGTTTTGAAATGAGACTCAAAATCTATTTAAAATTTTAATTCAATGTTCTGCAATTTTTCAAGTAGTGAGATTCAAAATGTCAAATAATTGATTTTATACTCAGTCCAACATGATTTTATACTCAATGCAACATGGAGGGATTTCAAAGAAAAATTGAGAAGAAGAAAACTGGATATGTACTTATATAATAACATTAAGAATGAAAAATAAACTTATTCATGGCAGGACAACATTTGTATGCATAAGCAACATACATTCATACACCCCCTCTTAAAAAAATAAAAACTCCTTATTTGTGAAACTAAGATCACTAAACATTATTAAAATGGTGTAGTGAATACTGTGGAGCAACTGCAAGATAGGGTTTGACAATCACTACCATAGCAGAGAACATCATGAGCATCAAAGGGGGGGGGTAAGGGCACCCCCTCATACAAAAAGGTAGTGGTAGACAGAGGGAAGGGGCCAAGAGGCGCAGCCTTCAACGCACCAGTGACAGGAACCTAGGGATCAAACCCAGAAAAATGTTGGGAAAGGAACCAGAGAAAAAGCAAGTGCATGGGAGAAGAAGCCAAAGAAACTCATAATGAGGCGCAAGACACAAATAAGGCCAACGAGGCAGAAGGGCGCAACCCATGCAAACCCAAAACAACAATGATACCCAAGGTGATACTAGAGGATCCTCAAACACAACTCTATAGAGACCAGATGAAGACACATGCGCTAATATGCAAGTTCATGGGTTTGTGGCCCATAGAAAGAACGTTGCACAACTGGATTAAATACCACTAGAAGCCAAATGGAGAAGTGGAGTGCCACCTGGGCTCGAAAGAATTCTTCACAATAGTATTCATGAACCTGGAGGACAATGATAGAGTCTTTGAGGGAGGGCCATACTTCTACGCCTCAGTAGGACTGTACATGCAGCCATGGAAGGAAAATTTCTCCCCAAAAAAAGAGACTTTCAAAAAGGTACCAGTCTGGCTGAGATTTTATTCCTTACCTCTAGACTATTAGTTATCCTCTACTTTCAAAGAAATAGGAAACAAACTAGGGAAATATGTGAAGACCTCAGAAGCCACCTTAAAAGGGAGATATACATCTTACGCAAGAATCTACATAGAAATGGATGTGTCGAAGCACTCCTATAATCCATAAGTTTGGAATTCAGGGATGAGGAATGGATCCAAAACATATATTATGAATAGATCCCCTTCAGATGCAGAAGATTCCATGAACATGGCCACCTAATAAGAGAATGCCCTCTTAATAAAAAATAGGAAGCAGAAAACCCCAAACCATAGCAAGATGAGGACGGGTTTATAAAACCGAACCCAAGAAGCAGAGCAAACAAAAAGCAGAGAAGAACCCCATAAGGAAATAACCTAGATACCCAGAATAAAATGAAGGAAGGGATAAAACCAACAAAGGGGTAGAAAACGAAAAGGATTCAGCAAAAGCTCAAGAAATTAGAGAACAAGCAACAAATGAGCCCACCGATCGACCAAGTAGCAAGAAGGAGCAGGGGAGTTGTGCAACCCCAATGGATGGAGAAATCAGAGATGACAACACCCCCATGCAATATGCAGAAGGATATGCAAAAATGACCCCAAGAGAAGTAGGCTCAAAATATCTTGATCTCAGAGACTTGGTGGAAAGGGAAGGGATAGATCTCCCAAACATACTGGAGCAATGGAAAAGATAGGGAGTAGACAATGTACCAACAGAGAAACTTGACCGCACTCAGTACCTATTTCTCCTAAGGGAGGAAGCCAAAGCTAGAGGACTAAAGCGCACACACAGGGAGATTGGACACCTAGGAGTCAAAGTCGATGAGGGACAACCAAAGCTTTCACCCAAGCAAAACTCTCACCCAAGTAGATGCAGAGGAAAAAAGGCAGGAAATCAAATAGTATAGCCCTACAGGATCTTGGAGCACTACTGCTAAACTTGGGTAAGATCAAGAAACTCTTCCCCAAATCCCCCCCACGTGTTTAAATCAAGGTTATAACCTGGAATATAAGAGGCCTAAATAGCTTGAGAAAGCAAAGAATCCTTAGGACTAGATTAAAGAAAAAACAATCGGATCTCTGTTTTATACAAGAAACAAAATGCAATATAAACAGAATGGAGGAAATCAGTAAACAACAATGGCGCAAGTACAAGATGGTGGCTATCGGGGGCCACCAAATGGCAGTATTTATCCTCACTTTGTGGAACCCACAAGTACTGAGCCTAATAGCAGCCAAAGTGACTAGGCACACCCTTACGGCTTGCATGAAAATCATTGAAAACATAGAGGTGATTCTATGCACTAATGTGTATGGGCCCGAGGTGTCATAGGAAAAGAGAGGAATGATATGAGACTTAGAAGACCTTAAAACCTAATCCAACAACCTCCAATGGATCCTGGCATGGGACTTCAACATCATCACATCACTGGCAGAAGAAAAAAAGGAGGTACAAGAAGATTGGATAGGGATGCAGAGGAATTCTAAAAGTTCATAGACACAATGAATATGGTAGACCTCAAAACTAATAATGGCCAGCTCACCTGGAACAATAAACGGATGAACCAGTATCAGGTAGCAACAAGACTCGACAGATTTATAGTATCGGAGTCAATCATTATGCAAGGGATAACCTTAGATTGCAACATCCTCCCCTGTAGGGGATCTTATCACTGGCCAGTGCAACTGGAAGTAGGTTTCCAAACCACACGAAAGAACAAACCCTTCAGATTTGAGAAATTCTGGATTGAACACCCGACTTTCAAGGAAAGAATCAAACAGTGGTGGCGGGAGGAGCAACCAGAGCAAGGGGCAAGGATGTTCAAAATCTATAAGAAAATAAAGTATATTAAATATAGGCTCAAAGAGTGGAACAAGGAAACTTTTGGGAACATAAACCAAGAGTAAAACAACATAGAGGAAAAAATGAAAAAACTCCAGGAAACCTGCATTTTGGATAGCTATAAGGAGGAATGGAAAAAGGAAGAGATCTAGATGAACTAGGAATGGGAAGGTTGATGCCAGCAGGAAGAAACACTTTGGCGACAAAAGTCTTGTATCATATGGCTAAAGGAAGGAGAACAAAACACCAAGTTTTTCATAGAACAACCATGTCCAGAAGAACCCATAAAAAAATCCTGAAGATTAAGGTCCAGGATGGAATAAAGTGAGAATCACATAAGGAGATCGTAACTACTTTGGTAAACCACTTCCACAGGATAGCCCAAGAACCCAACTAGGACAGAACAGAGGCCATACAAAGGATATTCCAACATATCCCCGACCTGGTCACCGATGATCAAAATAACAACCTAAACAAACCCATTTCAAAGGAGGAAATTGACCAAGTACTCCAAGAAATGCCCAATGGGAAAGCCCCAGGACCAGATGGTTTCACAATGGAGTTTTTCAAAGCCTGCTGGGAAATTGTCAAGCAAGACATTTAAAGGGTGGTGTAAGACTCTAGAAGTTTAGCCTCCATCCTAAAGAACTCAATGCTACAATTATTACACTAATCCCCAAATAAAATGAAGACAAAACCCCGGATCAGTATAGACCTATAGCAGTGTGCAACGTGGTTTATAAGATAATCTCCAAAGTTATAGAAAATAGATTGAAACCCCTCCTACCCACGCTAATCTCACAGGAACAAGTAGGCTTCGTGGAAGGAAGACATATAATGGACAATATTATTCATGCCCATGAATTGATCCATGCCCTGAAGCTTCAGAAGAGAGGGGGAATGATAATACAACTAGACCTAGCAAAATCTTATGAAAAAATTGGCTAGCACTATATGGTCAAGACTTTGGAAGCCTTTGGTTTCACCCAACACTGAATCAGTTGGATAATCAGTCTAGTTTCCACAAAAAGTTACTCACTGCTAATAAATGGAGCCCCTACAAAACCCTTCTGGCCCACAAGAGGCATCAGACAAGGAGACCTGCTATCCCCCTTCCTTTTCATTCTGATGATGGAAGGTCTTAGTTGAAGCATTAAAAGCGCAACTGCAACAGGTGAAATAACAGGTATCAAACCTTTTGAAAATTTCCCTACTTCCATGCACCAACAGTTCATGGATGACACCTTACTTCATGCCATACCCACATTTAAGGAATAAAAAGCCTAAAAACAAATCCTATAAGAGTTTGGAGAAGCCTCGAGTGTAGAGATCAATCATTCCAAATCTATGATCTTCTTCATCAATACCAACCTCGCAATCCAAAGGAATTTAGCCAACAACCTGGGCTTTGAACGCAGAGCACTCCCAACTAAGTACTTGGGCATACCCCTGATAGAAAAATCCTACAAAATGTCCACTTGGGAAGGAATGATCAACAAATTACAGGAGTGGGTAAAAAATTGGACTTACAAATCCCTTAACCTAGCCGAAAGACTTATTCTGACTAAGTTTGTTTTGCAAGCAATTCAAATCTTTATGATGTCTGTTTTCCCAACCCCCAAGGGGATACTACAAAAAATAAGAACCATCCAAAGGGACTTCCTGTGGTGAGGAGAAAAAACAAGGAAAAAATGGGCCCTGGTGACTTGGGAGAAGGTCTGTAAACCAAAAACAAAGGAGGTCTGGGACTACAAGACCCGAAAGTGACCAATGATGCCTATGGGGTGAAACTCTGGTGGCGATGGGTCAAAGAAACAAATACACCATGGGAAAAACTGTGGAAGGAAAAGTATACCCTAGACATAAGTGACTAGGATAGAGTCTGCTTCAGAGGAGCCACAGAAGGTTCAGCCATCTGGAACCTAGCCTGGTTCAACAAAGTCTGGATTGAGATACAGCTTTTGGGAAGTAAGGAATGGCATAACAACTATATTCTAGGAGGATGCATGGCAACAGGAACCCAGAATGGAGAAACCAGAAAGGGAAGCACTCCAACAGGAGCTGATCACGAAAGGTAAAACTAGATTCTATTATTACTGGAAACAAGAAAGAGATTGCAACAAATGGAGAATATGGAACACTCTCATCACACAGAATAGAGCCCAGACCACAACAATAGTAAAAGAGGTGGAGGTGGAATTGGGGAAATGAAAAATTTCAGTCACGTAAGGAAATGACCAGCTGATATGGGCACAAAAATATGACAAGGAATTCAATCTCAAAGAAGCCCGACACTATATAGAGGACCAAGACCAAGAAGACCTGACACAACAATGGGATAAGCTTTGGAACAACCCCCAATGGCCAAAAATAAAAAAAATTCAATGGTTAATACTCCACAACCGAATTCTAACTTGGGAAAACCTAAGGAAAAGAGGATTCATAGTTCCTTCCATATGCCACCTATGTCAAGACAAGGAGGAAACAATGAACCATCTCCTTGATGAATGCACCTACATAGCAGAAATCTAGGATTGGGCAGCAGGTATCTTCCTATAGTCAAATAGGATTTGAGGTAACATCTCCACAACTATCAATACTTGGAAAGAGACTTACAGTGAAAACGAAGAGGTGAACCTCTGTTGGACCCTCAACCCGAGAATGATCATATGGGAAATATGGAAAGAAAGGAACTGACACATCTTTAGGAATCACAGTTGGCCAGAAGGGAAGATCAAGGAAACAATAATCTCCATGACCAAAGAAACGATACAAGGCCTCAACTACTAGACAGTAAGAGCGCAACTCACAAACCAGGAATCCTGAATTCTAAAAGCCTTCCACCTGAAAGATAGACGCAACCCAAATCCAATAAGATGGCCACCACAACTCCAAGTAGGTGAGCGCAATTGGAAACCACCACTAGTAGGCTCCCTCAAGATGAATTTTGATGGGGTGTCAAAAGCTAACCTAGGACAGATAGGAATGGGAGGAGTAATCAGGGACAGTAAAGGGAAAATCATCTGGCTGTACGCTGGGAGTTTGGGAAACTCAACCAACAACGTCATGAAATTCAGAGCTTTGGAGACTGGCCTTGAGATTCTAAACCGGGAAGGGATGACAAACGTCATAGTGGAAGGAGACTCCAAAACGGTACCAGAGTGGGAAAAATTTAGCAGCACTGGCACTTGGCACAGTCCTTGCAAACAATTAGGAGAATTTACATATGGGGATCAAAGTGGAGTTGAATTGGGTGCAGCGGTTAGCAAATGGACTAGTGGATAGAATTGATAATGAGGAGGTTGACCAGCAAGGATCAGAACTGGACACTCTCTGAAGTAACATCCTGAATGGGCAGTTCTGAATAGACTGCATCCAGCTAGCGACAAAAGACTATGACGACAGTCGAAGTACGAACAAGCACATCGAGGATGGAGGCGCAAAAATAACTAAAGGACATGAAGGATCCAGGAAGAATCCGATAGCCCACCACCCAAACACGAGTTACAATGCATATCCATAGGTCACACAACAAGAAGAGGTATGACACCATGGTCCTGTCAATAGGAAGAAGAATAGGGGATGCCCGTGGGAAAGAAGAAAATTTAATCAGCAGGCGGCAAAGGACGAAGGACAAAAGGGTTCCCAATGGTCGAGTATGGGTACCCCTCACCCAAGTACAGATGTGGGTAGTGGTAATGATTGTCGTACAATGTGAAAAGCAAAGGATTGGCGTAGAGATGATGGCAGGGCTCCCAAGAGAACACACTCCAAAACAATGAAAAAGGACCTGAAGATACACCTTTATGAGAGGCACATGATTGTTGATATGAGCCCGCATCCGGGGAAATCTCATAAAATAAGAAACACTAGTAATATCCACAGACTGGAGAGAAGAAATTACAGAGCCCGTCTTACAAATCAGGAAGGGGCGAATAGGAATAGGAGGAGAACCCAATACAAAAACCACCACAATAAAGACAAGATGGTAAGAATGAAGAAAACCCATAGCAAGAGAGGTCCCCATGGAAAATAACCCCCGACAAGCGCCCAAAGGATCACAAGGATGGAACAAGTGGCAAGAGAAGCCAAGGGTACCTTTCTCACGCAGGTTGATCCAAAGGGAAAAGAAATCATCAATAGGTGGGAGAGAGAAATTAACACCACACACAAGGGAAAATCCTGGACAGAACTAATTAAAGAAGCATACGGGATAAGGGACCCAGGGGCTATGCAGCCCAGAACAACCCTCTACCACAAAATGGTGGAGGAGGCTTGGTGAACAAAAATGTTGATAGGCAAGATGAACACTGACCGGAAAGAGACTAGTAGGGATACTACCAGGGACCACAAGAAGGTGCTCACATAAATTCTGAAATGCCTCATCAATCTGGAGGCCAATGAAAAAAGACTAGCGTAGGACCAGAGGAGCCAGAAGGAAAAAAATAGAGCGAATGGCAGGCCAATTCCACCTTTACCTATGCTATGTCCACCACATGGAAATAACTCCAGCAGACCAGAGCAGACCATTATCTTGTATTAGGAAGATGCGCATGATGGAGCAGAAGAAGGAGATTGAGGCAAGAAAGAATGGAGATGCAAGACATCCCATCATCCTAGACTAGCACAGTTTCATCCCTAGGTCAAGTTGTTTTCAGTATAGGAGCTACCCCTGTTATTTTTGGTTACATTTCATGTATATGTTATGGTTTATTCTTTCAATATGGTTTACGGAGGACTGGGTTGGTTTCCCTTAGTGGCAGCCTAACCCTCCCCCTGTTATCTCAGACAACGCAACTCTGAGATCCCTGATCTGGTTTCCTTTTTGGCAGATCAAGGGATTCCCCTTGTCTTTTTTGTATCATAACTTCTTACAGTAATACATGATTTCACACTCACTTACAAAAAAAAAAAAAACTAAGATCACTAACCCCATTGAACTCCCTCTGTAATATTATGGTTGAAGTCTTCCTATTCTCGGATCTCTGCATTGCAGCCTCGTGCAGATTAATCTTTTGCACACTGAAAATAATGAACATCACGCTCACTGCAAACCCCAAAGACAATCATGCTCAAATTAATGTTGGAGCTTGTCATCTCTTCTCGTAACTTGCACACCCTCCATATTTCGGCCCCAAATCCACCAAGGTTCGAGTCACAGTAGCAATAGTTGTACACGCTCAAAGCCTCCACATTCATATCAGGCTTGTATAGGATTCCAACCAGAGCATCTAGTTCTGTTTTAAATTAATATCCATAGCTTTCCAGTTCCATAGCTCATTCCAGTTATTATTTATGACTACAGGATTGTCGGCAGCCAACCCAAATTTTTTTTTTGATTACTCTCAAAAGATGCCTACACCCCTTGCGGTATCATGACAAATCATTGTCGCATTGTGCTAATAGACATGTGTCTCATTTTTGCAACCATTACAATTCAATTTCGACTCAGTTTTCACAATTGCAAATGTG
>ML780554.1:334887-420707 GCA_009831015.1 Picea engelmannii | reverse complement strand
GGGGGTTCACTCCTCATTCTGTCATCCTCCGCCTGAGTTCGCAGGGGATCTGGGGCGTCTGAACCATTTTTCCTATGCGTTTTCCTCTGCATACCTGCGCACTGTGAAGGAAACCCTCATGGGAAGATTGTTCACTATCCATTTTCCATTCTTTGTGAATTCGTTGAGCTCTGGGATTGACCTTTGCATAACCTCACACATCTCTAAAAATAGAAAACTGTGAAACAAACCTGTGTTTTTTTATTGTGAAGATGAAACATCCTGGATATGTCCTGAACTGTGTTGCATCTTAGTGTGGTATGTTGTCGTTTTTGGATGTCCATACCCAAATTCCTATGGCTGTTGTCACCCATGAGTTAAACGAATTTCTATTGTTGTTTTTGTTATCCTCACCTTACAGGAATTGAAGTGGAAGAGTCAGGTGGTTAGGCCCGTGGTTGAAGAGGCAGGTTGCCAGGCCTGTGAGCAGCTCTTTCCCAGGTGAAGGGTATGTTGGGAAGTGGTTTTCTCCCAGAGAGATTCTAGAACCAGCTACGGAGCTCTGATACTTCTTGATCTGGCCTATTTCTGAGGCCCAAAGAGGGAGGTGAAACACTGATGGACTGTTCTTGTGAAGGTGTATACTCCCAGGCAGAACATGCATGTGGGGAATGAGAGTCTGTGAGTAGTGGGCATAAGAAGGCATCCTGGGAAGAATCCTTCCGGTTATTCTGTGATTTTTCCCCTGTAACCTCAGCCTAGACTAGGATTCCTTGCCTTGGGTGGAGCTTAGTCCCAGCTCGGGGGTGACCCACTGCTGAGCGTGATGAGCAGCGTGGTCTAAGGCTGGGAGGTTCGTGGAAGGCCTACACGTGGTTGGTGGAATTACGTCAGTAATAAAAGACAAGTGTTAATGTTGTACTTAAATTATAAGTATATGCATGTCTGTGATTCTTGCAATATTATCATGTATTCCTTTGTAATCATGAATTACTGTTAATCCCATTAAACCTGGAGGTTAGTCGTAATTCTGTGATTACTCTATTTGGTTTAGTTAAATGTGTGTAATATGAATTAATTCATGTTATATATATAAGTATGATAATGTTGTTTCCGTACAGTAGAGTTTTCTCGGTCGTGGGGTTGATGGTCGGGGATGTTACACACATCATTCTTCCCCAAGTTGAAAACATGTGTGGGGATTCTAGCTAAGCATGAAAAACAATGCCCACTCATACTCCACCTTTGTTGGCATTTGTATTAGTTATTTTTCATGGGCCCCATTAGTTTCTTATGAGAGACATTTCATTTTCCTCAGGATCCCTGGGAGAGCAGCTAGAAGGTTTATGATTGGATTTTATCTTTTTCCAACTACAAGCCTCGGGGCCTTCAACCCCTTCTTCCCATGAAATGAAGGATAACCCCTTCTTGGGTCAGTACACTCGAAAATCCCAAAAGGTAAGTAGATGAGGGGATGAAGTGTGGAAAGAGACAAGTATGGTCGGTAATGGCATGATGAATCGCCAAGAGGACCTCCCAATAGCAGACCTATCCCCAAGGGTGACCCACTTACTAGGGTACAATGTCAACCACCAAAGTGAAACAGGGAAAAGAGAATAATGTCCAAGTAGATGTTACATAATCAAGGTTTCTAGATCCTTCCAGCATGTCTTCTACCCTCATGCTAGTAGCCATTGTTTCTTGCAGTAGAAACCCTATCCCTTCGGGCTATAGAAATAATAAAAAAATCAAATTTCTTGGATCTGAAAATTGAACTCACCAAAAGATGTGTTGGACTGAGGCGAGTATTCTGGTACAGTCAGATTTATGAAAATCTGAATTTTACCCCTTCAAACTTGATTTGCAGATTTCTGGACTGGTGCTTTTGGTTTTCTGGTACTTTTGGTACTTCTGGTACTCTGGTTTTCTTGTACTTCTAATACTTTGTGAAAACTAGGGTTTCACTTTCCGGGAGATCTAGCCACTGAAAATGTGTGATGAAGATGCCAAAATGTTCCTTGAGGTAGGGCGTACCTTTCTAGATAGATTTGGGGCTAAAAACCTTCTTCAATAAAAATCCCTAATTTTCATGTACGACAATAGTGACGTTTTTATTTTTCCTGTAAAAGATGCTCTCTTAAGATTAGCTCTGAAACCATGTTAAAGTGTCTGCTATTATTAGGTTACTTTCAATTTACTAGATAACAATAGCATAGATAGGATCATTGAGAGAAACACAATCACAAGAGTACACACACATTTATTCTGGGAAACCCTCAAGGGGAAGAAAACCCATCAAAACTTCCTTAATATAGATAGCCAATACAATGCCAAGATAATAAACCAGACAACAGAGAATATCCAACACTGAGCAACATGCCTCTCTCTCTTCCTTCTTCTGGCAACCGACAATTGCAGCTTCCTTCAAAACTTGTGCACTAGATGAGTGAGCTTTGTGTGTGTCTAAATGAGGCACTGACCTCTCTTATTTATACAATTCTGGTATGTGTGGAAGTGTCTCTTCACTGGCAGGGCTGACTTCTTCTTCTGGGTGGTTATAACCACCTTTAATATATTCTAGGGCCGACTTCTTATTTAGCCTATTACAATTAGGTTTTGACCAATCCACAAAAGGGGATTTGGTCATTTACAATACTTGACATGATCAATCCACAAAAGGGGATTGATCTAATCAATAATAAATATATTTTATCTTTATCCACAAAAGGGGATAAGAATATTCTTTGCAGTTACACAATATTTTAACACTCCCTCTTAACAAGAAGGATATTCTTTATCTTTTGACGGGTCATCGGATGTCAACATCAACTAGGTAGCGGCATCCACTGGATAGCATCATCAATTGGGCAACATCATCAACTGGGCAACATCATCGACTGGATAACATGAGGCATCAATATAATCTACTTGGTCATCTGGCATCATGATCACTAACTGGCATATCTATAAATCATCGGAAGTTTTGTTCTCTTTATCTTCGTGCAGAAGAAACTCTTTCTTTCTTTCATCTTCATGCAGAAGATACTTCTTTATTATCTTCACACAATAGATATCTTATATTCACACAAAATATGTCTTATCTTCACACAAAAGATTTATTATCTTCACACAGAATATATTCTATGAGTTTTGCCTTTCCTTTTATGTTCTCCCTTCTCTTGTAGTCATATATATCACCCATCCACTGGGGAGGACTACTACCATAGCTTCACTCCTAGTCATCCCACATGAACTTGAGAAGATAAGATGCTAGCCTGGGCAAGACTAGACTCCCTTTCCAAGATCCACACAGGATCATGACACAAACCTCAATAGCCAACTAACCATTCCACATGGTCAAGGTTTGTGTTCCAAGCTACTCAATCCTTGTCTAGAGGAGAGTATCTGCCCGCTACCCCTTCGAGAAACATCCACATTCCTCTCTACAAGGGTGGTCACACCCCTCTCTATGAGGGTATTCTAGCATGTCCCTAGAGTATCCAAAACTCAACACTTGTACAGAGGCCAACCTTGAAAAATTTCTCATTCCCCTTCTCTACGAAGGTCTATTGGGGGGATTGCTCATTCCTTCTCTACGAAGGTTTAGCTATGGGATCTAAAAAAATCTCTTATGGTCCAAAATATTTCAATGGTATAATACCATGCTACCCATCTGTTGGGCACCATCCATGTACTGGATATCTTTCATCTTGAACAAAATATCTGGGCACCATCCATCTGCTTTTCTAACTGCATCAAATCACGATCCTTCATTTCGAACTCGGAGACATAGCTCCCTCTTGCACCTAACTCATAGTTTCTAATCATCATCCTTGAAGTTTTGTTCTATAATATCCTGGGTGCCTTCTTGAGTTCGCATATTTATTCCTTTTTATCTTCATACTGGATCAACCCGCTCCCTATGTATCTATAAGAACAGTACTGGAGCAACCTGTAGTTACTTGCATCTCATCCACTATATCTGAGTATCCATCTTTTTCTTCATCTTGAATATTTTTGTTCTACATATTTAGGAGCCTCCTGCTCCTATATGAATATCGGATATTGTCTGGTCTTCACTGACTGTCACCATATCATATGTCCTTGTCCTTTTGTCTAACTTTTGCAATTCACGGCATAATTTGTTTCTTCCGAGACTTGTAAACTTACTTGCAATATGCTTTCTTTGTCACTCTCATGAGTGATCATACATAAAATAAATATGTTATCCCTTTCTTCATCCTTTTCTTTCATACTTCCTTCATAAGTCTGCATAGACACTGAAGTAAAACGAGGTTAATTAACATTCTCACAAAAATCTAACTTTTAATGATAAATTATTGAAGTAAACAAGATACTAGAAATAAACATGAATACTTATCTTTTTTTTTTGTGTAGGGAGGATCCACGGACTCCACCATTTTCTATCTTTCTTCAAATCAATATCTTCAACTTAAAGTGCATAATCCTTAATTTTTTCTAAAGATTTATTTGAGGAAGGAGATTCCTCTTCCTCTGCCACATGTGCTTGATGCTTTCTTTTCCCTTTTCCTTGAGGAAAGTCATAGGAAAAGTGTCCCAAATTTTGATAGTTGTAGCATCTGATCTTTGAAACATATTTCTTCTTGTTTGGAACTCTTACAGAGTTAGCTTCTTTATTGTTCCTTATGAAGGAACTTCTTTTGTTCTTTTGAACTGTAAGAGATTCCTCTTCGTCAACAATTAATCTCTTTTGTTAATCTGCAAGTCTAGATTCTTCGTGTGTGCAATCTGCCCATAACTTATCAAACTTGGGTAACTTGCTTCTTGCAAACACTCCTTGTACAAAAGGAATCCAAAATGTTGGAAACCCATTTAGGGTTGTGGTTACAAACTCCTTGTCACTAATGACATATCTAATAGCTGCAAGCTGATCTTTGATCTGAGAAACTCTCATAAGGTAGGATGTGATAGATTATGAGTTTTCCATCTTCATATTACGAAGCTGATTTCTTAAGGTAAGATTCCGGCTGATGTCTTTTCTTTCATATAACCTGTTGAGTGCTTCATACATTTGCCTTGCTGTCTATAGTTCGGATATATGAGGGATCAAGTGATCCTTTACTGAATCTGACACAATTATCTTTTCTTTCTTTTCATTCTTCTTATGCTTGGTCTTTTTCTTTGCTTCATATGGTTTTGGTACACCTACTATAACATGTTCTAGGAGATCATTCTTGTCTAGAATCATCTGCAACCTATGCTTCCAAGATCTGAAGTTTCTAGATCCTTCCATCCTGTCTTCTACCCTCGTGTTGGTAGCCATTGTTTCTTGCAGTAGAAACCCTAGCTCTTCGGGCTATAGAAATAAAAAAAAAATCAAATTTCTTGGATCTAAAAATTGAACTCACCAAAAGATGCGTTGGACTGAGGCAAGTATGCTGGTACAGTCAAATTTCTGAAAATCCAAATTTTACCCCTTCAAACTTGATTTGCAGATTTCTGGACTGGTGCTTCTGGTTTTCTGGTACTTTTGGTACTTCTGGTACTTCTGGTACTCTGGTTTTCTGGTACTTCTAGTACTTTTTGAAAACTAGGGTTTCACTTTTCGAGAGATCTAGCCACTGAAAATGTGTGTTGAAGATGCCAAAATGCTCCTTGAGGTAGGGCACACCTTTCTAGATGAATTTGGGGCTGAAAACCTTCTTCAATAAAAATCCCTAATTTTCATGTACGACAACAGTGACGTTTTTCTTTTTCCTGTGAAAGATTCTCTCTTCAGCTTAGCTCTGAAACCATGTTAAAGTTTCTTCTATTATTAGGTTACTTTCAATTTACTAGATAACAATAGCATAGACAGGATCACTGAGAGAAACACAATCACAAGAGTACACAAGCATCCACTGGATAGCATCATCAACTAGGCAAAATCCTCAACTGGGAAACATCATCGACTAGATAACATGAGGCATCAATATAATCCACTTGGTCATCTGGCATCATGATCACTGACTGGAATATCTATAAATCATCAGAAGTTTTGTTCTCTTTATCTTCACACAGAAGATACTCTTTCTTTATTTCGTCTTCACACAGAAGATACTTCTTTCTTATCTTCACATAGAAGATATCTTATCTTCACACAGATGATGTCTTATCTTCACACAGAAGATGTCTTATCTTCACATAGAATATATTCTATGAGTTTTTCCTTTTCTTTTATGTTCTCCCTTCTCTTGCAGTCATATATCTCACCCATCCACTATGGAGGACTACTTCCATAGTTTCACTCCTAGTCATGCCACATGAACTAGAGAAGCTAAGATGATAGCCTGGGCAAGACTCGACTCCCTTTCCAAGATCCACGCAGGATCACGACACAAACCTCAATAGCCAACTAACCATTCCACATGGTCAAGGTTTGTGTTCCAGGCTACTCAATCCTTGGCTAGAGGAGAGTATCTTCCCGCTACCCCTTGGAGAAAAATCCACGTTCCTCTCTACGAGGGTGGTCACACCCCTCTCTACGAGGGTATTCTAGCACATCCATAGAGTATCCAAAATTCAACACTTAGACATAGGCCAACCTTGGAAAATTTATCATTCCCTTTCTCTACGAAGGTCTCTTCCTTCTCTACAGAGGTCTACTTGTGGGATTGCTCATTCCTTCTCTACAAAGATTTATCTATGGGATCTAAAAAAATCTCTTGTGGTCCAAAATATTTCAATGGTATAATACCATGTTACCCATCTGTTGGGCACCATCCATCTACTGGATATCTTTCATCTTGATCAAAATATATGGGCACCATCCATCTGCTTTTCTAACTACATCAAATCACGATCCTTCATTTCGAACTCAGAGACATAGCTCCCTCTTGCACCTAACTCATAGTTTCTAATCATCATCCTTGAAGTTCTCTTCTGTAATATCCTGGGTGCCTTCTTGAGTTCGCATATTTCTTTCTTTCTGTCTTCATACTAGATCAACTTGCTCCCTCTGCATCTATAAGAACGATACTGGAGCAACCTGTAGTTACTTGCATCTCATCCACTATATCTGAGTATCCATATTTTTCTTCATCTTGAATATTTTTGTTCTACATCTTTAGGAGCCTCCTGCTCCTATATGAATATAGGATATTGTCTAGTCTTCAATGACTATCACCATATCATATGTCCTTGTCGTGTTGTCTAACTTGTACAATTCACGGAATAATTTATTTCTTTCGAGACTTGTAAAATTACTTACAATATGATTTCTTTGTCACTCTCATGAGTGAGCATACATGAAATAAATATGTTATCTCTTTCTTCATCCTTTTCTTTGATACTTCCTTCATAAGTCTACATAGACACTGAAGTAAAAGGAGGTTAATTAACATGCTCACAAAAATATAACTTGTAATGATAAAGTATTGAAGTACACAAGATACCAGAAATAAACATGAATACTTATCTTTTGTTTTTGTGTGGGGAGGCTCCACGGACTCCACCATTTTCTATCTTTCTTCAAATCAACTATCTTCAACTTAAAGTGCATAATCCTTAATTTCTGCTAAAGATTTCTTTGAGGGAGGAGATTCCTCTTCCTCTGCCACATGTGCTTGATGCTTTCTTTTCCCTTTTCCTTGAGGATAGTCTTAGGAAAAGTGTCCCAACTTTTGACAGTTGTAGCATCTGATCTTTGAAACATCTTTGTTCTTGTTTGGAACTCTTATGGAGTTAGCTTCTTTATTGTTCCTTATGAAGGAATTTATTTTGTTCTTTTGAACTGTAAGAGCTTCCTCTTCGTCAAAAATTAATGTCTTTTGTTGGTCTGCAAGTCTAGATTCTTCGTGTGTGCAATCTGTGCATAACTTATCAAACTTGGGTAACTTGCTTCTTGCACACACTCCTTTTACAAAAGGAATCCAAAATGTTGGAAACCCATTTAGGGTTTTGGTTACAAGTTCCTTGTCACTAATGACATCTCCAATAGCTGGAAGTTGATCTCTGATCTGAGAAACTCTCATAAGGTAGGATGTGACAGATTCTGATTTTTCCATCTTCATATTACGAAGCTGATTTCTTAAGGTAAGATTCCATCTTATGTATTTGCTTTCATATAAGTTGTTGAGTGCTTCATAAATTTTCCTTGTTGTCTATAGTTAGTATATATGAGGGATCAAGTGATCCTTTACTGAATCTGACATGATTATCTTTCCTTTCTTTTCATTCTTCTTATGCTTGGTCTTTTTCTCAGCTTCATCTGGTTCTGGTACACCTACTGTAACATGTTCTAGGAGATCATTCTCATCTAGAATCCTCTGCAACCTATTCTTCCAAGATCTGAAGTTTCTAGATCCTTCCAGCCTATCTTCTACCCTCATGCTGGTAGCCATTGTTTCTTGCAGTAGAAACCCTATCCCTTCGGACTATAGAAATAATAAAAAAAATAAATTTCTTGTATCTGAAAATTGGACTCACCAAAAGATGCATTGGACTGAGGTGAGTATGCTGGTATAGCCAGATTTCTAAAAATCCAAATTTTACCCCTTCAAACTTGATTTGCATATTTATGGATTGGTGCTTCTGGTTTTCTGGTACTTCTGGTACTCTGGTTTTCTGGTACTTCTAGTACTTTTTGAAAACTAGGGTTTCACTTTTTGGGAGATCTAGCCACTGAAAATGTGCGTTGAAGATGCGAAAATGTTCCTTGGGGTAGGGCACACATTTCTAGATGGATTTGGGGCTGAAAACCTTTTTCAATAAAAAGCCCTAATTTTCATGTACGACAACAGTGACATTTTTCTTTTTCCTGTGAAAGATGCTCTCTTCAGCTTAGCTCTGAAACCATGTTAAATTTTCTGCTATTATAAGGTTACTTTCAATTTACTATATAATAATAGGATAGACAGGATCACTGAGGGAAACATAATCACAAGAGTACAAAAGAATTTATCCTGGGAAGCCCTCAAGGGGAAGAGAACCCAGCAAAACTTCCTTAATATAGATAGTCAATACAATGCCAAGATAATGAACCAGACAACAGAGAATATCCAAAACTAAGCAACATGCCTCTCTCTCTTCCTTCTCCTGGCAACCAGGAACTACAGTTTCCTTCACAACTTGCGCACTAGATAAGTGAATTGTGTCTGTGTCTAAATGAGGCATTGGCCTCTCTTATTTATACAATTCTAGCATGTGTGGAAGTGTCTCTTCACTGGAAGGCCCGACTTCTTCTTCTGGGTGGTTATAACCACCTTTAATATATTATGGGGCCTCTTTAATATATTCTGGGGCCGACTTCTTATTTAGCCTATTACAATTAGGGCTTGACCAATCCCCAAAAGGGGATTTGGTCATTTACAATATCTGACATGATCAATCCACAAAAGGGGATTGATCTAATCAATAATAAATATATTTTATCTTTATCTACAAAAGGGGATAAGAATATTCTTTGCAGTTACACAATATTTTAACATTAAGGATAGGAAATAATTACTTAAAGTAATTAATCATTTTACTAGGCTCATAATTGTAATATCATAAATATTAGGATATAATGTTAATATGACAATCACAAGAAAGACGTCGTATATAGGAATTAGTTGCTTCAATATAGGAGGTAGGTTCTTAAGGATAAGAAACAATTACTTAAAGTAAGTAATCATTTGACTATGATCATAATTGTAATATCATAGATATTAGGATAGAATGTTAATATGACAATCACATGAAAGAGGTTGTATATAGGATTTAGTTGCTTCAATATAGGAGGTGGGTACTTAAGGATAGGAAATAATTACTTAAAAAGTAATTAATCATTTCACTAGGCTCATAATCATAATATCATAAATATTAAGATAGAATGTTAATATGAAAATCACATGAAAGAGGTTGTGGATAAGATATAGTAGTAAACATGAAACATAGGTCAATTCCACCCTTAGACCCCTTCCACCATAGCCTCATCGATGTTTTCTCCCATTATTCATCCTTGGAACCTTTCATTATATTCACAATAATAATTTGTATATGTCTTTAAAATCACCATGGTAAGTCTATCGCATTGTATGAAGAAAAATGTAGTAATGAAAAACATAATCACAATATAAATAAGGATCAAATTCAAAGGCTTGATATTGCTAATAAAGAAGGGGAGGATCATCAAGACTGTTGTAGACATGGATTATCTTATCTTATCATTAGAGGATGTTCAAGCATTGAGGAAAAGTGCCAAAGTTAAATGATGATTTATAAGTTATGTAATCCATTTGAGGGTGTCTCCATCTTTKTATAGAAAATTAAATGGGTACCTTGAATTTCAATGTTATGATAGTATATATATGATGTGTGGWGGTATGCTTGAACACCTTAASGAAKAAATGCATAAAACCAACCTAAGGAGAAGAKATAGAAAGGATATATTCCAATGTAAGAGGCCAACTAACCCTAGCATAGGGCCATGAAATGGGTAAGGGAAAACCATTATGGCAATAAGCCAACTTCCTACCAAACAATGCTAGTATGTCTAGGATGACTAGTATAGGTATAAGAGGAGTCTCCACTAAGTTATAGGGAGAAGTTGAGAAAAACAAGGGTAAGATGGGAAAGGTTCACTAAGTAAATTAGAGCTTATATTAATTATTGAACCTATGGTTGTTTAGAGAGCCATTTTTTTAATTATCAAGTTTATAACAATAAGAGAAAATATTAAATAACACTAAAACAAAGAAAGTAAAAGAGATGAACTTAAAGTATGTTAATCACCATGTTTTTATTTAGTGATCAATCTAGTCTAATTAGACTAAGGGTCGATCTAAATATGAAATATGAAATAATATATATGAATCTTTAATGTTACCCTATAACCTAAATGTAAACAACAAAAATTAGGGTTTATTATCACTTTCCTTTTGGTGTGAAAACAATCAAAGGTAAAAAGAGGGTAAATTGACTCCTTAGGTGGGTAATGACCCTTAATTAAGTATGTTGGATCGAACTAACAATGCTCTTGAACTCTTGGAAGAGAAATAATACAAATAAAAGGTAGCAAAACAAAATTGGGTTAGACCTCCTTAGTGTATGAAAGTTTGTAATATCCTCCTACAAAACCCAAGAAGTTTCCCTATATCCACAAATATACTTATACTAAAGATACCAAGTAAGCAATGGAACAAACAAGTTTGTACTATATATTTAAATAAGAAAATAAATGATGCTCGTGCAACCTTAGTGGAAGAAAGCCTCCTATCTCACATGATGATTGTTAAAATGCTCAGTTGAAAGGAAAGGAAGAGAGTGATTGAAGTGTGGGAAGAGGGATGCTCCAAACCACTACAAGATGTAGTTTACATGTTCCAAAAGAAAAAGAAAAGACCTAAACCAATAAGTGAAGGCTATGTATATTAGATACTACACTTCTTGAAGAAAGGGGGGTGATAGAGATAAAAAAATGGGGGTCCAAGAGACTATGAGAGTTATACTATAATCTATAAGAATATAGAGAGACATGAGACATGATAAATATAATATAAAAAATGTCCATGTTTAATATAAAAATTGTTTTTCAATGAGACATGATAAATATATTGATTGATTTCCATACGATTTGTGAATAAAAATGGTTATTTTTAGGTTAAAGTTTTTACTAAATCCTTAAATTGAATGTTCTATATGAATCTCAAATTAGAATGGGGTCATGAGTAAAACTTTAACTCATTATTTGAATAATTTGAATTTTCCCCCTTGAATACTTGGTTTATACATGTGCATTATGGGATGCAGAGAAATATGTTTGTCTATTTATCATATTTATCATGACTTTTTGGTTTTTTTTGGATGGCTTTTATGTTAAAATTTTAATTTTAAATTTATTAAAAATATATATTTATTTATGTTTATTAGAAATAAATATAAGAATTATTTTAATTTTGATTTATTAAAATATAAATGTTTTGAGTGGAATTAGAGAAACTGAAAGACGAGACTGTAAGGGATTAAATAAAAATTTCATCAGAATATCACTAGCACAGCAGAAAATTAGTCACTAAGCCAAACATACTATATTTTAAATATGATCAAGTCTTTATAATAGTGAGGAAGTTAGTGGTTAAAATCACAACCATTGATTTATTGGGAGTACTAAAAATATTCCATCAATATTTAATCTTGTCCATATAAAACTGATTAAACACTTAAAAAACTATTAAATGTGACAATTGTAAATAAGTGTAGAATTTAACCTTAAATTAAAAAATTTATATTTGTAAAAACATAAGACAATAGCCTTTGATACCGGATTTGATCACAATCTATATCAATCAAACCAGACAAATTACAAATAGGGTTTGTTATCAATCAAACCAGAGAAAATTCAAATGAGACGTTTATTTAATCGACCACTACAGCGACGACCCGTCTTGCAATGTTTAGCCACCTCTTCTACCACACATTTCACCAGTGCTGCTTCATAGATGGAACTCTCAGAGTTTGAAAATATTAAGAATTCAAGTAGAAGAAACAAAAATGGAGAAATAAATAAGAGAGGAGTGGGAAGAGTGGGTTACCCACCCATTGAAGTGTTCTTGAAGTGAGTAGCCAGAGGAACGACATGCAACGTGGATCAAGAAAAATAACAAAAAGGATAGATTGATTTATCTTATTGGAATAGTTCTTTAGATATAAAGCCTCAATAAAATCATAGATATTACCATGGGAAGGATTGAACCATTGTTGATCTGTATATCATGGGAAACCTTCCCAATCTCAAGGCCCAAACCATTATTCTTTGAAAATTTTCAATTGGAACATTTGAAATTTCTGGACAACATAAGAAATTGGTGGAAGGAAATAGAAAACATAAGAGGCTTAAAATGTATATCTTGTAGCAAAAACTAAAACAAATTAAGCAAAAAATAAAAAAATGGAATAAATATGTTTTTGGCAATATTTTCCAAGCTCAACAACAACTGGAACTAGAAATGGAAAGCTTGCAAAACACTGTAATCAAAGAAGGATGATTGACATCTAGTGCAACCCAGAAGGAACAACATTAAGAGAAGATATCAATTAAAAAAAGCAAGAACAGTCCTTATGGAAAGAAAAGTAAAGAATTGAGTGGCTTAAGGAGGGAGACAAAAATACTCAGGTTTTCCACAATTTGATGTTGAACAGAAATAATCACAATATAATTAATATCCTCAAGACAATAGTAGGTCAAAGGCTGGAACATCACTGTTATCGCCTGAAAATCGCTCACCAAGCAATAAAAGTAAGAAATTAAAGAGAGAAAGATTTAGTGACTCAATGTGAGTTCCGAAAAGAAATTTCGCACCATCAATGCACTTCAATGTGACCTTATGTTGATCCACATTCATCAATCAATGTTTATGTATATTGGTCCATACTTAGTCATTTTTGTGTTTCTTGTATATCCTATACTTACCCATTTTTCTTAAAATGCGAGTTGCGGGGGGCTACCACCAAGTCTACAAGTTCACCAAGTCTACAAGTCCCATACTTAGTCTATTTTTCACTATTCCACAAATTTAACACTTTGCCATTTCTTTTGTTGTGGGAGTCTTGTTGTGAAAAAGTAAGTCATCCCTCACCTCAGAATACCTACATCTCGCAACCCACATCAAATCCCCTTTTCCATTTCCGCATCACTCATAATTTACCTCTTTTTGACACTTAACCGGTTTTGTTAACTGCAGATGCAAAGTCCTCACCTCATTTCTATTTTCCTTTCCCTAACTTGTAACCCCACATCCCACATTTTGCATCCTCTAAAATCACCTTATGCTAATCAATTTGCACTGCCATACTTAAACAACTTCACAACACAATATCACCTTTCTCGATGACATTTATTCCCCCATCACCACATTAGTCATCACTCATATGAATTGAATACTATTATTAAGTAAAGAAATTTTCGTAAAATCTTTGCCATAAATCTTAAATCAAACCATACAATTGGAAACTTTGAACTAAGAGCAACAACATTTGATAATCAAGGCAATATTGTTAGGATATTTAGACACTTAGGAGTTAATTAAGATCAACTTGGTCTAATGTGTCGTTAGGTAAAAATGTGTTTCATTAGTAGCACTAGTATGCATTTGTAGTTAGGTGATTTGACAGTCACAATATGTTCTCGACATAGAGTGATCTGACAGATCATATTCTCCTTGATATTAACGGCTACATTCATCCGTGGATTAACACACGATTGGTTCATCATCTCTATTTAAAGAGAATGGCAGGTCATTTTTCAATGATCGATTATGGGAAACTCTCATGTAAATATCTACCTGGATCACGGTATATACAGGTACCGCACCTACAACAAATTTAGCAGATGACTGGAAAAAGTTGGATCGGAAGGCAAAGAGGACAATCTGACTATGCCTCTCAAATTCAGTATTACTGAATGTGTCAGAGGAAGCTACAAACAAGGATATATGGGAAAAGTTGGGGAAGTTGTATCAGTCTAAGTCCCTAGTAAATATATTATTCCTGAGAAATAAGTTGTATAACTCGAGGATGTGAGATGGAGACTTGGTGGCAGAGCATTTGAACAACTTCAATACTATGGTAGGTCAATTAGTATCCATTGATATTAAAATTTCAAATGAAGACAAATGTATCATTTTACTGTGTTCTTTACCATACTCCTGGGATAGTCTGGTTGTGGACATAGGTAGTAATACAACTGCCTTGAAGTTTGATGAAGTAGTCTCATCCTTCTTGTTAGAGGAGATGAGATGGAAGAATATGGAAGGATGAAGCACAGAAGCATTTTTTGCAAGAGGACGTTCCCATGAAAGAAATAGATCTAAGTTCTCAAGTGGGAGATCTAAGTCTAAGGGTGGATATAAATCCCCCGAAAAGTTTGTAAAGGTATGCTGGAGATGTGGAAAAGAAGGGCACTACAAGAAGCAATGTATATCAAAAGTTGAGAAAAAGAAGGGATTTGAAGAATCTCCTTCTACAGAAGAAAATACCTCCAAGGAAGAAGGAGGGGATGTGTACTTGGCTTCTTCAAGCACACATGCATATCATGAGGCATGGTTGGTTGACTCTGGTGCATCCTTTCATATGACACCCCACAGGGAGTGGTTCTGCAAATATGAAATATGTGATGGAGGTAATGTTTTCTTAGGTGATGATTCGACAACCAGAATCATAGGACGAGGAAAAGTCAAGTTGAGTCTCATAGACAAAAGGATTATAACACTTCCTGGTGTTCTCCACATCCCAGGTTTGGACAGAAATTTGATTTATGTAAGAAAAATGGACGTTACAGGGGTAAAAACAATATTTGAAAAGGAAACATGCAGGATGGTTCGAGGAGAAATGGTTTTGTTGAAGGGAGTTTGGTTTGGAGCTCTATATAAGATGCAAGGAAGAACTATTAGTGATGGGTGTAATAGTTCCATTGTTCCTGATATTGGAGTTGAAGAAGAAATAACTCCTACAATCTGTGGAGAAAAGGTTATATTGTGGCATCAAAGACTGGGGCATATCAAAGAGAAGGGTCTTTGATTACTACACGGTAAAGGTATGGTTGAAGGTATGTCTAACTGCTCTTTGGATTTTGATTTCTATGAACATTGTCTATATGGGAAGAAAAATCGGTAAGATTTCCCTCTGGTGCAATGAGGGCGGAAGGAATTTTACAACTAGTTCACAATGATGTTTTTGGACTTGTGTCAGTCCCCTCAATGGAAAAATATGTGTACTATGTCTCATTTATAGATGACTTCTTGAGGAATACTTGGATATATTTTCTTAGGAAGAAATCTGAAGTCTTTGACAGGTTTAAAGAGTCTAAGGCTCTTGTTGAGAATCAAACATAGAAAATAATTAAGGTGTTGAGGATGGATAATGGTGGAGAGTCCTGTGGGAATGAATTTGAAGAATTATGTAAGAAGTGTGGTATAGAAAGGAAGAATACTACTCCATATGCACCTCAGAAGAATGGATTTGCAAAAAGGATGAACAAGACGCTGATGGAAAAATAAAGGTGCATGCTCAGTGGTGTCAGGTTAGGGAAAGAATTCTAGGCAGAGGCAGTGGGTACTACATGTTACCTAGTCAACAGATCTCCCTCATCAGCATTGGATGACAATACTCCACAAGAGGTATGGACTGGTAAAGAACCTTCTCTCACACATCTCAAGGTATTTGGTTGTGATGCATATGTTCATGTTCCAAAGGAAAACATGAGTAAGCTAGATAAGAAGGTCTAAAAGTGTATCTTTATTGGATATAAAGATGGTCTCAAAGGTTATAAGATTTGGAACCGAAAAACTAAGAAGGTAGTGTAGATCTGAGATGTCGTATTTAGAGAAATGAAGGATGTTGTTAAATAAGAAGACTTACGAAGTAAGGAAGAACCGGAGAAAATAGAGTTTGATTTAAAGAATGATGAGTCCGACTCTACAAAAGAACATGAATAAGAAGAAGAAGATCCTCATACTCCAATATTGAGAAGATCTGTTCGAGAAAGAAGGCTACTGGAAAGGTATACTCCATTTAATTTTCGTTCGAATTTTTCTTTGTATATTACTGATGATGATCCTATAACTGTCACAAAAGCAATGTATTTAGAGGATGGAAATCTTTGGAAAAGGGCCATGGACGAAGAAATGGAATATTTGGATAAGAATGAGGCTTGGTATCTAGTAGAGTTTTTGACTGGAAGAAATACCATTGGCAGTAAATGGGTGTTTAAAAAGAAGTTGAATGCAGAAAGAAAAGTGGAGAAATATAAAGCTAGGTTAGTAGCAAACGGTTATTCCCAGGTTGAGGGAATTGATTTTGGAGAGATTTTTTTTCTCTTGTTTCCAGGTTAGCCTTCATACAATTTATGTTATCTGTTGTTGCTACATTTGATTTTGAAGTAGAACAGATAGATGTGAAGACAACATTCCTACATGGGGATCTGGAAGAAGAAATCTACATGAACCAACCAGAAGGTTATGTTGTGAAGGGAAAGAAGGAGCTAGTATGCAAGATGAAAAAGTCTATGTATGGTTTAAAACAATCACCAAGGATGTGGTATCAAAAAATTGATACTTATATGCTGGGACTTGGCTTCACAAGAAGCAAAGAGGATCATTTGATTTATTTGGTCTTATATGTGGATGACATGTTGTTGATACGAAACAACAAGGAGATTATTCGGTATGTGAAAACTCAGTTGTCCTCTAAATTTGACATGAACGATCTCGGTGTTTCAAATTTCATTTTGGGAATGGAAATTAAAAGATATATAAAAAAGAGGAAATTGTGGGTAAATCAGAGAAAATATATCGAGACAATATTGCAGAGGTTTAATATGAAGGAATGTAAATCGATCAAGGTTGCTATTCTTGTTCGTGTAAATTTATCTACGGATCGGTGTCCCAAGACACAAGAAGAGGAGGAGGACATGTCTCGTGTTCCATATGTGAGTGAAGTTGGCAGTTTGATGTACACAATGGTCTATACTAGACCGGACATTGCACGTGTAGTGGGAGTTTTGAGTAGGTATATGTGAAAACCAGGGAAGGAGCATTGGACAACAGTGAAAATGGTTTTCAGGTATTTGCGTGGAACTTCTAGATATGGATTGTGCTACCAAGGAAGACCGAGATTGGACAGAGTGGTGGATATACATGGTTTTTTGGATGCACAATAGGCTGGAGATCTGGATCGTAGGATATCTACAAGTGGGTATGTGTTTAACCTATTTGGAGGAGCAATAAGTTGGATGAAAAAAAAACAGGTTGTAGTGGCACTTTCAACTACAGAAGTTGAATACATGGTAGCCACTCATGCAAGTAAGGAAGCAATATGGTTACAAAGATTGTGTTCAGGTATTGGGTTGGTACATGAAGATGTAAGGATAGATTGTGACAATGAGAGTGCAATTTTTCTGGCGAAGAACCTGACTTATCATTCAAAGACAAATCATATGGATATTCAATATCACTTTGTGAGAGACATCATTGAAGAAAATAAAGTATTGTTTATGAAGGTGGACACTTTGAAGAATATTGTAGATTCATTAACAAAATCTGTGAGCATTAAGAAGTTCTCTCGGTGTAAAGGATCCATGGGCTTTGTTGCCCTGGATTGTTGACTATGTAACCTTGTAACCCCCTGTATGCAAATAAAATAAAAAGTGGGAAAATGTTGGGTATGTGTTATATTCTTTTCTGGGAGAACGAGGGGGCGAAGGCCCCTACGTGGGGGTTCGGGGACAATGCCCTCGAGAAAAAAAATTTGTTCCTCGAGAAAATGGTTTTCTATTTCCGGTTAAGGAATTAGGGTTCTTGATTAATCCAATTCACTGGGTTAGGGTTTTGGATGTCGTTGTCTCCTATATGTATATTGTATTGTAAACAATGTATCACTATGAATGAATATAGAATATGTTGGTTTTCACAGTTTGGGTTTCCAGGGGAAAAATCTCTATGTAATGTTTGGATTTGCCATTGTATCTTTTCTGTTCTTTTACTAAAAATCTGTTTGCAGTAAATATTGTATAAGGTTAATATATACACTATCATCTTAGCATAAGCGCATGAAGGAATAGCTGGAGGAAATTATGCAGGGAAATCTATTGTGGAGAATATACTACGAGCAAGATTATGGTGGCCAACGATTTCTAAGTATGCAAGGGAGTATTGTCAGGATTGTGATTCCTATCAAAGGGTAGGAAATCCATCAAGGAGGGATGAAATTACATTAAGACCTCAGGTACCTCTTAAAGTGTTTGACAAATGGGTAATTCACTTGTAGGTCCAATTAACCCACCCACTAGAAGATCAAGAGAAAGGTATATTATTACAACGACATAATACTTAACTATATGGGATGAAGCAACAACAGTAAAATATTGCATCACAGAGACTACAACGTACTTCTTGTTTGAAAAGTACCATTTAGGCAATGATTGAATAATTTGAGATACACCATCAGAAGAGAACTCCATACCATCCTCAAGCAAATGGAACAGTGGAAGCATTTAATAAGATTTTCGAGAATGCCTTAACCAAAATTTGCAATGTGAACATGGATGATTGGGATTTGAGGATATCAACAATATTATGGGATTATAAAACTACATGCAAGAAACTCACAGGGAATATGACTTTCATATTGGTGTATGGTGAGGAAGTAGTAGCCCTTTGGAATAATTGATACCTAGTCTGTGCATTGAAACCATTACAAACATGATAGAAAGAGGTGCATCTCAAGAAATATTTTCTCAACTTATCGAATTAGAAGAAGACGGGATTATGGCTGGTTTCCATCAAGAGGTAAATAAAGAAAATGATAAAGCTTCACATGATAGAAATATCAAGAAGAAGAAATTTAAGGAAGGATATATGATTCTCCTCTATGACAGTAAATACTTACATCACCTAGGCAAATTCAGGATGCATTGGCTAGGGCCATATGAGATAAAGTCTATCACAGGTGGAGGTATTATGCAGCTGTGTGATTTTACAGGAAAAGAGATGCAAGGATTGGTGAATGGTAGTCGACTGAAACTGTATAGGGACAATTGACCCAGTAACCCTCAGTAGTTGCAGCGCAGAAAAATACAATTGTACATAGTGTATATATAAAAAACTAAAAGAGAAAGAAAAAAATTGGAAAAAGAAGAAAAATACAAAAATATGAGGTAGATGGATAAGTGTTTTTCATGCAATTAGATGATTCAATGTGCAGAAGAAATCAATTGGTATGAAAGAAAAATAATATATTGCACGCCAGAGAAAGGTTACCAGGAAGAAAAAGCAGCACGCCAGTACAGAGAGGAGCCGGAAAAGTGAAAAAGGTCATGGTCAAAAAAGTATAGCGCGATAGAGCATTTATGGAATGACTATAAAAGAGGAAAACGTGAAGACGAAGACTCATTGTGACTTGGTGAAAATGAGAGATAAGAAATGAAAAACCAGTACGAGCTGGTGTTTTCAAAGTATTCATTGAATATTCAAAGCAACTTTTCAAGATCTAGCAAAATGGTGCCACTGAAGGCCAGAGCTCCCAGTCGAACTACAAGAAAAAAACACATTGCTACGGGGTCACCACATGATACGGCTAAAAAAAAGATAATAAAGGGATTCTTGTAGAATTCTTCAAAGTGTCTTCCCATGAGGGCCATGCTTAAATCTACACCATAAGGGGACCACTTTGGAGATTTATTCAAATACACCCATCACTTCTAGAGGCTTCTAGACTTCTTCTTAGCCCCTCATTACTTTGTCTATGACCACCTACAATGGTGTTATTTTTATTTATCATTATGGTTTACAAATTTTCCATATCACATTGCTTGGCCCATGGCCATGTCTTTTTAAAATATATACATCACTAAGTTGGGGGTAAAATGGGGATGTTACAATAGAGAGAGTTAAGAAAGAGATTTGTCAAGATTCAAGGGAGAGAAAATGAGGAAAATAAGTGGCCTATTTATACACATATATCCTTTATCGAGCATTGCCAATGTGATCCATAAATCTAGGGTACAAATCATTCCTTACAAGAGTCTAACTATGGGTGTTGATTTTTTAACGACATGTAAAATGAAGCAAGTTGTGCATGTTATTAAGAGAAAAATAATTCCTCTTTATTGTATGAAAAATGGAAGTTAACATAAATACAAGAGACAAATACAATATGAAAATATTTCTTACAATAATCATAAAAGGAGCAATAAGGAATTATCATTGACTAGACGTAATAAAAAGGAAATGACACACATGCCAAATATGTGAGTCCACCATTTGGTATTTCTCTAGCCTACTTTGGCATTATTGGTCTCCTTCACATCCAAATATTGTGCAATTTACTTAGGAACAAGTGATCAATTATGGTATGAGGAAAATGCCATGGAAAACCTCCAAATGGTTTGAGGGTAATTAAATAAGGCATAGAGGCTAGGTTGGGGACAAAAAAATCATTTATTAAAACCATAAGAAGAGCACTATAAAGAAGAGACTTCAAAGCTTAAGAATTCACAATAATAGTGTAGGGATTCTTATGGTTGACCTATAGTGAGCATTTGGTGTGTATAGCTAATATAAAGTGAAAATTCCATACACTACAATGTGTTCCTTAATCATTCATGGCTTAAAAATTATAAGAAAATTTCTACAAAGAGTTGATTCATCATTCATTCACTTGAGAGGATACCTACAAAACAATGTAGTCATGTTAGATGGATGGAAATATCCCAATAACTTTATTTTACTCAATCTAGGAAGATCAAGGAATCATACTAATAATTATGGAAGGACATGACTATCTACTCCCGATGTAATTTTGAAGGTCCATTAGGGGATAATATCCATTTATCCCTCTATAGAGAATATCATTATTGGACATTGTTAGAAAATATTGCCGTTGAACATATGAAAATAATTATAAATCCTTACTTTTAATGAACATATGAGGACTATTTCATAGAAATACAATGTGAATCAATATGTAATATAAAGTTGTCAATAATACAATATGCACATAAGAAATTTATTAGACATGGAAAGACATGAAGACATTAAGTTTTTATAATTTTTTATAAATTTATATTTTTTAATATCATTTTATTATATACGTATATATTAATATTTTTAAGAAAATATTTTTATTTTATTTTATTAAAATTAATTATTAAAATATATTTATTTTATCTTATTAAAATTATTTATTAAAATATTAAAAAAAGTAAAAAAATATGTTTTAGTTAAACTGTTTTGTGTTTTGTTTTTTTTTATATATTTTAATTTAATTTTTCTTTAAATTTGACAAGAAATTATTGGATCTGCAGATTTGAGTGATTAATTTTGTATGTTTTGAATGATCCAGGGTTCTTTTGCAATTAGCTGAATTAGTTTATGTATTTTAAAATGCAATTTAAATAACAAAAAAATGTGATCTCTTACATATTTATGTACTAGGATTCCAAAAAAAGAAAAAACAGTTAAACAAAACCATCAATAAACCGTAAAAGAACAAAACAAGACTAAACTGAATAGAATTAGTGAAAGTGAAAGACGAACTTAAATAAAAATTCCATTAAAATATCATTTGTATATTTTTCTCAAAAAAGATAAGAGTATAAATTATATTTGAAAAACATAATAACAATAGGAGAATGGTCTTTGATACACGATTTGATCATAATATCTATCAATCAAACGGGAGAAATTACAAATATGGTTTGCTATTAATCAAACCAGATAAGTGCCACGTATCAGATCACAAGTTCTCTAAGTTGAAAAAACATTTCTACTTGCTTATAAAAACCACATCCCCCTCCGTGGGATGAGTTTGTTCTTCATGGCATGAGACTTGGAATTGGCATCATTTGAGTCTCCATTGGTCTAGAATATCTAGAAGCTCTCCCAAGCATCTTCCAAGAATCTATATAAAGAAGACAAATATTGAACATGAGGAGGAAGAATCTCTTATAGATCTATGTTGTCAAAATTCATAGGTGCTTCTCCATCTACATTAGTTGCAGTCATGTTTCCTAGCTTGGTTGAAGATTTGAGGAGGATTAAGGAGCAAGGGGTAAAGAGGAGTGCATATACACTAAGATATAATTATATTGATGTAATTCTGTTATTCTAATTAATAGATCATTGGTTTTCCCCTATGAATGTTTGTATTTCATGCATGAATGTTTAGATCTAATTTATTTCATCATACATCAGGTCAGATCCAAGCTAGATCTAGGATTCTAACATTCAAAAGAGAAGTAGGAAGGAATTGTTTGTCTCTTTTGTGCAAGGAGGTGGCAAGGAGCATGCTGTAGAGACTAGAGCTGGAACTTCAAGACTGCAACAACTAGGACATACAAAGGAAAACCTTCAGGAAAAGGTATGCCATTCCACTATTTATTAGTTTAATTATGAATCAAATTGTTTGAGTCTAAAGTAAATCCACAGGAGTCTAGCCCATTGTCTGTCTAAGATTAGTAGACAAATCCTAGGTAGATCTTACTATCCACCTGTGATATCTTCTCCATAATGGAATTGACGAATCCACTAGGAAATAATGTTTGATTCTTCTCTAGTTCATAATCCCTTGCCTATTATCATTTGTTTTAATGTGGTTTTTTTCTTCTTTGGTACTCCCATAAAGGTTAAATTCATCAAATCTAACATATCTGAGTCAAATCTTTTTTTTTTCAAATTTTTGCAGGGTGTCGCTTGTTGCACTACTAGTGACAAGCGACTAGTCGCTTGTTGTAGGTCATCAGATGTGACACCCCCTGTAAAATTTGAAAATTATAAAGTTGTCAGATTTCTTTGGTTGGATATGGTTTGTCTGATCTCATGGATTTTTTATTGGTTTTCACCTTTGGATCTTGTCTTTGGTTGAGTCCTTTCTCACACATTGTATCTTCAATTTCGGTTTGAAGTGTGGTTGTGTGGATTGGTTGGATTTATTGTTTACACTAGTTTATTGTCTAGTAATCCATTGAAGTTGGGAAGTGCACCCAACATATTTGATTAGATCTAGCTGTGTCCTATATCAATTGTATTTGGTTTTTTTACTTTTTAGTGATTGGTGTCAATTATTAGATCTATATCCATAGTAATTTCTGGGTTGAGATTCTTGTAGAGACATTGGAGTGTGTTTTTCATCATCACTACCAATTTCCTACATCCCTTTACTTGTTGATTTGTTGGTTTTTCATTTGTAGACTATGTTCATGTTTAGATTAAGGAACGTTTTGCATAATTTTTGGAAAAATAAACAAAAATACTTTACATGCTTACAAGCTTTTGAAGCATTAAAGACAAAGTGCATTATCAGAGTGTTTGGTTTGAGATCTAGTTAAAATTTTGGTTGGTTGATTGGGGTTTGAGAGGTTGCATTGTAAATTTTACAAAGAAAAATATATGTTTTCCCTCCCGTAGATAGAATTCATTGAATTGAAGAAGTGCATTAGCATTTTTTCATTTCTTTGGTTGGGTTAAGAGTCACAACATCACTAAAGTTTCATCCATTTTTCCTTTGACATAAAAACAACCATATGAAAAGAATTTATAAATTAAAATCAATTAGACTTTTTTCTTTAATAGAAGACCAATACCAGATAGGTTCGAGGCCTTGGAATAGGATTGGAGAGAGAAATATTCAAGGCCACCAAAATAAAACTTAAAATTGATTAACAAGTGTAAAATCCATTCTTGCAACCAGTGCATCAAGAAGCTCCTCTAACACATGATTCAAGCACAAGGTCGCATTGGGCGCAAGTAGGGAGATTGCCCCTCTTTGTTTGTTTTAGTGTTTTTGGCA
This sequence comes from Picea engelmannii, assembly GCA_009831015.1. Lineage (NCBI taxonomy): Eukaryota > Viridiplantae > Streptophyta > Pinopsida > Pinales > Pinaceae > Picea > Picea engelmannii. The sequence goes on along the minus strand of ML780554.1, from coordinate 396,443 downwards.
TCGCTTTGATTACTATGTATATGGGGGTTTCATTGGTGCCATGCCTCTGTGTGAGGTAACGCCTTCGAAGCTCTGAGCTTAGATACCCTAATCTTATGTGTGGTTGGACATACAACTGTTCATCTATTCATTGATTGTGAGGTGGTATCCTTAGTGACCATTCCTAGGTGTCTACACAGGTGATTACAGGTGGGACATTCCTATAGTACTGACTGTTAGCACCAAAAGTCACTCCTAGATTGCGGCAAGAGTAAGCCTAATACCCATCAGTTTTATATGTCACGAAAATAAATGGGGGTGGTTGAATGGATGCAAACCCAGGAGAATATCGTTTTAACTCAGAAAATTGGGCCAGACATGCATGAGCAGGAGAGGTCCTGAACTAAATTCCGTCAGTAAGTTGAATTTAAGGTGAGCAGATGGAAGACTTGGTGAGAGGATGAATGAGGTTGTTATGGGCATCCTTCCTTCCAGCAGCTTGAGGAAGAAAAACAGGACACTAAAATATGTTGAATTGACACAGCTACAACAACACAAATATGGCTCGACTGGATCTTCCAATTTCGAGCATCACAAACTGCTATAACAACTTGACTAGATCCTCCAATTCCAAGCTATTCAGTGTGAGAGGGAAATGTAACACAAGAGCTGACTAAAACTGGTGTAAACATTGCAGTGATCAACCATACATCATCCTACAACATCTCAACCCTCGACTAGATCCTCCAATTCCGAGTGTCTTAATACATAGTTTACAGAGAGATGGAAAGAAGATGACTTTCATTAAATAAAATGTCTCAAATGCTAATACATAACTAGGAAAACAAATGCTTCATCAAAAATTTACAATGCGGGAGCCTATCTCAACCATCGACAACAATAAAAAAAATGGCAAAAATGCCTCTAAATACTTGGAGCTGGCTCTACCGCCGAAGGCATGATCATATCATGAGTTCAATGCTTCATGTAGGCGAGTTTCCCTGTCAGGATGTGCAGGCAAATGTCAGTCAGAATTCCCATGCAATCATCTTTCAGACACAATCTTTGTCAGGCTAGACTGACAGTCACCTTCTGCGCTTTGTCTCCTTATGAACTTATATTTATGGAAGGGGACGGTGCTCAACCACTGTCAACCACCTTAATAATTGCTTTCTCAGGATTAGGTAAGGCTCGTTCAAATCTACTCTTGGACAACATGGTGGCCTTTCCTTGTCCCATGCTTCTTCACTGGACTGCTACGAGGGGGCCCAACCTACGAATGTGGACGAGGATCTGACAAGGAGGCCGATGGCACCAACAAATGTGAAGGTGAGATGAGAGGTGTTGAGATGGAAGCACCAGGTGATGGAGACATGGGGACTGTCACACCAGACGAGAAGTGCCATGGGAAAATGGATAGGAAACAAGTGGAAGTGGCATGGATCCTGGTGGTACAGGTGTCGGGAGATAAGAGGGATGAAGGAAAAGGGGGCATGACACCTAGGAGAGTAGAGGACAAGTGTGTGGTGGTGAAAAGTAGGAGGGAAGTGAGAGATGTGACAGGGGAATAGGAGAGGTAGAGTGGGGGACACATGTCAATAGGAGGCGAAGGTGGTAAGAGGAGGAGGAAATAATAAGGGGTTTTAGGGGGGCCGACATGAAACTGTCCATATCGGACCCCCCCCATCATTAAAGGAAGAATGACAAGGGAGGTACAAAATGAAACCTCAGTCGTCAATCTGGGTGCTTAAATCCCGGTTGTTGAAACTTGCGCACCCTCATATCGTACCCCCCCCATTAAAGGCAGAATGGTGGGGGGGGTTCGGAATCAGACCTCATCCGTAGATCTAGTCGTGTAAATCTTGGCCGGCCAAATCTAGGCACTTCTTAAACCATATGCGCTAGATCACTAAGACTTAGAAAAAGTGGGGTTTTGACCCACTTCTTGCCCTCTTTTTGCCAAAGGGGGGAACTTCATGGAGAAAACACCCCTCTACATGTTTTTGTTATAAAATTAGGCTCCATGGGGGATGGCATGCCCCTTGTGGGCTGCCAAGAACTCTTTTTTCATCTTCAGTGCCTTTTTGTTGGGCTATGAAGTCTCTTATTGAAACCAAAAACAGACAGAAAATACTATTTACAACAACAAAAGAGCCACTTAAGGCTCAAACAAAACATTTCTTCAAGAAATGCTCATTCACTGGGCCATTAAAAACTTCTTCACCCTCCGAATTCTGCAACCTATAGGTGTTGTTCAAGAATACTTCATAGATCTTGAAGGGCCCAATCCAGAGGGCGATGAACTTGTTGTGTTTCCCTCTGTCTTTCCTAGGTGCATCCCACTTAAGCACTATATCTCCCATCTTGAATTCCTTTTTTCCAACTTTCCTGTCAAAGGCCTCCTTGATCTTCTGCTGATGATCATTAGCTCTGTCCATTACTTGCTCTCTGGTTTGCTGCACTTCCACCAGTTGATGAATTCTTCTAACCATATTGTCTGTCTCCCCTTCATAATCTTGAAAACATTTTGCTACAGGTAAATCCAACTAAGAAGGAAAAATAGCTTCAGTCCCATAAACAAGTTGGAAAGGGGAGATTCCTAGGGACCTCTTCGGTGTCACTCGATCATCCCATAGAGAGAATTTCAGCTTTGCAGTAGTTTGATGATCCCTAGTATGCTCTTGTTAGAGGACTCTGCTAAACCATTGCCCTGGGGATAATATGGGGTAGAGTGAATCAATCTAATCCCAAATTTATCATAGAATCAGATCAATGGTTCGACCTTGAAATATGTTTCATTATCAGTGAAAATCTTTCTTGGGCAGTTGAATCTTATGATGATGTCCTCCAGGAATCCATGATTACTTTATGAGAATCACTTCTGGTGGGGATAGCTTCGATCCACTTAATAAAGTAATCTGTGGAAGTTAGGATCCACCTGTGTTGACCACTTGAAGTAGGATGAATTTACCCAATGAAGTCCAATCCCCATTTTTGAAAGGGTCCTAAAGCTACTACAGGCTTTAGTGGCATGGATTTGAGATGTTTCTTTCCTGAGAATTTTTGGCACTTGATACAGGATCTGTTCTTTTTGCAGACATTAGTGAATTTTTGGCACTTGATACAGGATCTGATCTGATCTAGTTGCTTTGAGCTTCAGAGCTCTTGCCTTGTTCCTCTGCAAGACATCAGGGGGCTGAAAATCTTTTAGAAAATATATAACATCCTTTTACCAAGGACATCCTGTTAATGGTGGGTCTGACCAAACATTTGTATCAGACAGTTCGACCTGCTGATCTTCTGAGAAATTTTCAGCAAAGTTTTCCCCCAAGGCTCTGCAATTGGCGTCATCCAACAACTTGGCCAAGAATTGACCTTTGATCAATTTGGTGGGCTTCATTTGTAGGTCAAATTAAAGGATCTTGGTGATCCATCTGCTCCTCCTTCCATCTATGTCTGGTTGAATGAGGATCTCCTTCACAACAGCTGAAGGGACATATGCAATTATTTTTGAATGAAAGACATAGACTCTGAAAGATTTGAGATATTTCACCAAGGCATAAGCCTGCTTCTCCATAATTTCATATTTGATCTCTGTATCTCTCAATGCCCGACTAAATAAATAAATGGGTTTCTCCAAAACCTCATCATTTTTCTGTAATAAGACAATTGCAACAATATCAAATGAAGCAAAAGAGAAAATAAGGAAATCCTTTGAGTAATCAGGACTGATAAGCACAAGAGCTTCAATCAAGGATTTCTTTATCTGATAAAAGGAATTTTGGGACTCAACAATCCATTTAACTTCATTTACTTTCCTCAACATAGTTGTTATAAGATTTACCATCTCAGCAAAGTTGGAAATAAACCTCCTTAGAAAAATATTTTTTCCTAGGAAAGATTGGACTTATTTTCTGGATCTCGGGAGTGATAGGGTTTGGATTGCTTCAACTCTACTGGGATCAATCATGATCCCTTCAACTAATACTATGTGTCCCAACAACTTTCCGTCCTTCATGGAAAACAAAGACTTCTTGGGATTTAAGGAGAGGCCAAATTTCCTGCATTTCAGGAAAACCCTTTTTAGATGTTCATGGTGCTCTTTGTTAGACTTGTAGAAGACTGTGATATCATCCAGATAGATGACCACGAACTTGCCCCTTTCTCCAATGAAAGCGATATCCATGGCTCGTTGAAAATTTTCCCCTACATTCATCAAACCAAAGGGCATTTTGGCATACATGAATGTACCCCAAGGAGTGGTGAATTCTATCTTTTCTTTGTCCTTCAGTAGGACAAAAATCTGATTATATCTAGAGAATCCATCAATCATGAAAATCTTGGATGCTCCTGTTACCCTTTGCAATAAATGTTCCATCTTGGGAAAGGGGTAATTTTCCTTCTTTGAGCTTCTGTTCAAGTTTCTGAAATCAACACAAATTATGATTTCCCCACTCTTATTCCTCACTGGGACCAAGGTGGCCATCCACTCTGAATACCTCAAAGGCACAATGATCTAGGCATCCAACAACGTCTTTACCTCTTTCTCCATGATAGGCAACAACATATGATTGATTTGTCTTAGCTTCTGCCTAAATGGTTTGGCCTCTTCCTTCAGTGGGATCTTATGCTCAATGACAGTTGTGTCATATGTTATGAGATATTTGTATGTCTAGGCGAACACATTAGCGAACTACTTTAAAATCTCAACATATTTGACCCTCTGTTCTCTTGTCAGGCTGCTTGACAATTTGATGAACTTTGGATTTGTCTCTGTGCCAATATTGCATTCAGATATGTCAGTCTCATCGATCGGCCCTTTAGCTTTCATCGGTACATCATTATCGTCAAAAATCCTCTCCAAAGGGACTAGTCCCTTTGGAATGTGATTGTTGGGTAGCTGCACAATGTTGTGATTAGCAATTTTCTTTAAAAATACATCAGCATGTGAGCTACTTTGAGGTTCATGGTCTTGGTCTATATGTAATGTAGAAAATTCACCAATAGTCTCCAAGAACCTCTTGATTTCAATATCATCCTCAAATACCTTCCAATTCTTGGCATTGTCTGGTATAGAGGGTCTGTATTTTACTTCTATATTGTACATGAGCTTGGGTGGTAGGGGTGCTTTGAAATTTCTTGCTGAAGAGGCTACAAAATTGGCCACTGTATTATCTTCTCTAGGAATGAATGAAATGTTAAAAGCCAAGAAGAAATTATCTATCAAATGCCACACTTCATTCCTATAAGATCTTAGTCTCGGATTCTTAACTTGTTAAAGATTTCTGAATTTCTTTACAACCAACTCGACATCTCCAAAAACAAACACTTCTTTGATTCCCATGTGCTTTGCAGCCCTCAAAGCCAACACAAGAGCTTCATACTCTGCCACATTATTAGTAGTCTCAAATTATAATTTGAAGGACAGGGGTATGGTCTCTTGAGTTGGTGAGATAAACACCATTCTACACCAACACCTTCCTTGGAGGAGGCTCCATCGAAAAAAAAAATCCAAACAAAGGTGGTGGGGGAAAAGCCATGAGAGGCAGTGGGTTGTTCTCTGAGTTTTGGAGGAGGCTCAGGAGCATCAATGAGCTGTATTAAACTGGACCCCAATTCAGTGTCAAGGGAAAATATAGGATGGTTGGTGGGGTTGTTTTCATCACTGATGATATAGGCCAATTGAGCTTCTTTGTACAACCTTCTATGTTCCCCCCCAAACAATGGAATAATAGCATAGGTGAGGTCCATTTGCAGGGTTCCCCCAAGTATTTTTATCCAAGATCTTGACAACAACATGACAAACTTGGGGGGGACATTAGCCACTACAATGTCCATGACCACACTCTTGATGGGCAGCTGGAACAAAGTCACCACCAGATCTTTGATGACTCCTAGAGATTGGACTCTTCTAGAATCAAAATAATACAATTCATGGTAAGCTTTTTTGACCTCCATCCCAAGTTCTTCCATGAAAATTTTAGTCATGAGATTATGGGAGGCCCCTGAATCCATCAAACAGTTGTGCAACACCTTGTCATGTATGTTCAGGGATGTGTAGAAGGGAGGGGATGAATCATCTCTAACTTCCACCATAGGACCTAGTATTATAGCAGGCTTTTCATCTTGCAAGTTGATTGAGACCGTGGGACAGTATGAGGGTTCAGACTACAATAGCTTGGAGAGGCTCTTTTTGAAACCTTCACATTTGACTAGTTCAAAGAGAAGCACATGGATTCTGATTTTTTGAATTTCATGCTCAAAATTAAAAGAGGAAAGGGCGTTTGGGATTTCTTTTACTTCAGGAATAGAGGCTTTGACCACTAGAGGAGTGGTTTGTGTCTTCTTAACTTTGTCACTGTTTTCCATATCTATGGCAGTCTTCTCTACTCCAGTAGGCTGCTTAGGAACATCAGGCGTTCCCATCTTCTTCTTGGATCTGAGGTTGTATCTATTTTGGCTGCTGCTAGCCTTATCTCCCATTCTCATCTCATTGAGCTCATTGTTCATGAGAGACTCCCCGTATGATTATTGAGTCAAATGAGGAAAAGGGGGTGTCTCCAAAACAATGGATCTTAGGATCCAACTCATCTATTTCCTCTCCTTCCTCACCAGCAAACAGGTTGTTCTGAAGAGGAGTCTGGATTTTCTGATCGTCTCTGTCTCTATTCCTGGACTCTCTTGGGAAAATTTGAGGAACATTATTATTCGGCCTCCTGGAGATACCTCTGTTATCAATGTTTTGGGGAGTTCTGTATGTCTGCTTCCCCTCAAATTTCATCTTCTCCATCTCTATAGAAATATATTTTACCATCTTGGTCAATTCATCCACTTGACGGTGAGGGATAGAGGAACCAGAGGTTGAGGCCTCTGATCTTCCCTTTCGTCTGTTTGTAACAACCTCTTTTCCGATCCTATCAACTGCCAACACATTAGATTCTACTTCTACGACCACATCTTGCATTTGAGATAGGGAAGTAGCTCGTCTCTCTCTCAACAGAAGGCAGAAGTCAGGGTCAGATGCATTAGAATAGGAGATTTTAGTAGAGGCTTATGTTGGCTTGATCTCAGTAGGGATCTTATTGTACATTTTATTGAATCTTTTGGAGAATTTAGAGACATATTGTCCTTCCTTTTTCTTCAAGGACCCAAACTATGTCATGTAATACATGAAATCTTTTTTATCTCCCCACTGTCTCGATAAGGTATTATCTAGAGCCTCAATCCCAGCAATATATCCAGGGGTCATTCCCCTAAACCATTTCCTAACCTCACCATCAAGGCTCTGGATGTAGACTCTCATCCAGACATATTCATTTTCAATGTTTAGGTTGTCTGTATAACTGTAGAAGGAAGCAAGGTGCTCTTCAACAGTTATGTCCTCCTCTCTAGTGAATTTAGGCATATATATCAAGTAATCTCCAGAAGGCAGAGGATTCATGGGCTGAGGTAGGATGAAGGGGACATACCTGGTAGCCACTATGGCATCCATTCTGTTTACAAGGGAATTAACACTTGCCATATGGATAAGAGGTCGAGGAGAATGGGTTCGACAAAAAGAAACTGGAATTGAGCTTACATGAGGAAAGAGAAACCACAGGGAATTTGGAGAATGAGCTTCAGGGATTAAAGGGACAAAAGTTTCCCTTTCTTCAGTAACAGTAGTAATATGTGGTAAAACCTGAGGTAGGAAAATCTTCTGAGGTGATAGGTCTAAACTAGGGTACAACCTCAGGAGAAAGTGGAGTGACAAGGATTTCTCCCTCCAATCCAATACCAGTAGGAGAAAACTCAACAGGAACACTCCCAAACTTCATACTTTGGGAAACTCCAACAGAAGGAAATAAAACAGAATGAGATGCAGGGATTGGAGTTCTTATAGGATAATGAAAATCATCAAAACTACTTGGTTTAGCAGTAGAAGTGCCTCCTCCAAATTCCTTTCCCTTTCTGATAATATTCTCTGGGTCAGCTTCAGGTGTCGCTAAAGGCAGCTATGGAGTAGGCCTTGTATGTCTGCCTCTAGAAGCCACGGTTGAAACAGTGAAGTCGCCTATGGGTTCGCATCAATGAATTCACCACAGTGGAGTCGCCAGATGCACAGTAGCAATCTTGGAGGGCTCTTATGCCTGATGCACCTTCAGAATCAGAGGCTCAATGTCGTTCAATCCTAGGGAAAATCTTCAACTTCATCCCCAACAAAAGCACCAGAAATGTCAGCACCAGAAGTCATTCCTGGACTGCGACAGGAGTAAGCCTGATACCCATCAGTTTTATATGTCATGAAAATAAATGGGGGTGGTTGAATGGATGCAGACCCAGGAGAATATCATTTTAACTTAGAAAACTGGGCCAGACATGCACGAGCAGGAGAGGTCCTGATCTAACTTCTGTCAGTAAGTTGAATTTAAGGTGAGAATATGGACGACTTGGTGAGAGGATGAAAAATAATAATATGGGCATATGGCCTTCCAACAGATCGGGGAAGAAAAATAGGACACTGAAATATGTCAAACTTTCACAGCTACAACAACATAGTGATGGCTCGACTGGATCTTCCAATTCCGAGCATCGCAATACTTCTATAACAACTTGAATGGATCCTCCAATTCCTAGATATTTAGTGTGAGAGGGAAAGGTAACACAGGAGCTGACTAAAACTGGTGTAAACATTGTAGTGATCAACCATACATCATCCTACAACATCTCAACCCTCGATTGGATCCTCCAATTTCGAGTGTCTTAATACATAGTTTATAGAGAGATGGAAAGAAACTGACTTTCACTAAATAGGATGTCTCAAATGCTAATACATAACCGGGAAAACCAATGCTTCATCAAAACTTTACAATGCGGTAGCCTAACTCAACCATCGACGACACTAACAAAAATGGAAAAATTGCCTCTAAATACTTGCAGTTGGCTCGACCGCCGAAGGCACGATCATATCATGGGTTCAATGCTTCGCGTGGGTGAGTTTCCCTATCAGGCTGTGCATGCAGACGTCGGTTAGAATTCCCATGCGAGTTGTCAGATGCAATCTTTGTCAATATGGACTGACAATCACCTTCTGCACTTTTTCTGCTTTTGACCTTCTATTTATGGAAGGGGACGATGTTCAATCACCGTCAACCACCTTAATAACTGCTTTCTCGGGATTAGGTAAGTCCTGGTCAAATCTTCTCTTGGAAAATGTGGCGGACTTTCCTTGGCCACTGCTTCTTCACTGGATTTCTACGAGGGAGCCCAGCTTGGGAATGTGGATGAGGATCTGACAAGGAGGCTGATGGCGCCAACAAATGTGAAGGTGAGATGAGGGGTGCTGAGGTGGAAGCACTAGGTGATGGAGACACGGGGGATGTGACACCAGATGAGAAGTTCCATGGGAAAATGGATAGGAAACAAGTGGAAGTGGCATGGAACCTGGGGGTACAAGTGTCGGGAGATAAGAGGGACAAAGGAAAAGGGGACATGACACCTAGGAGAGTAGAGGACATGTGTGTGGTGGTGAAAGGTAGGAGGGAAGCGGGAGATGTGATAGGGGAATAGGAGAGGCAAAGTGGGGGACACTTATCACCAAGATTTGAAGGTAGTAAGTGGAGGAGGAAGCAGTAATGGGTTTTAGGGGGGCTCACATGAAACTACCCATATTGGACCCCTTCCCCCCCCTCATTAAAGGAAGAATGACAAGGGGGGTTTGGAATGAAACCTTAGTCGTCAATCTGGGTGCTTAAATCCCAGTCGTTGAAACTTACGTTCCCTCNCATACCAGACCCCCCCCCCCCATTAAAGGCAAAATGACGGGGTGGGGGGGGGGGTTGGAATCAGACCTTGTTCGTAGATCTAGGTGTGCAAATCTTGGTCACCCAGATCAAGGCACTTCTTAAACCGTATGCGCTAGATCACTAAGACTTAGGAAAAGTGGGTTTTTGAACCACTTCTTTCCCTCTTTTTTCCAAAGGGAGGCACTTCATAGGGAAAACACCCCTCTATATGTTTCTGTGATAACACTGACGAGTGCCTAAATTGGCATACTTTCATCACTCGTCTAGTACCTTTTTCCTTACCATTTTCTACTAATCATTTCCTTTTGACACCTTCCTTATCTAGTTTTATCACATTTTTCATTAAGATATGAATCTTTCCCCATATTCCATTTATATATTATTCTTAAATAGTTCTTAAGGAACTTGTTACATTCATGCACTAACATTGTTATACAGAAGAAATTAAAGTGGATTCCTTACAATAGTTGTAGCTCCTTACAGTAGCTGCAACTCCTTACAGTGGATGCAATTCCTATCTGTTATTGTGAATCCAAGCATAATACAACTACTGCAACTCTAATTGCGCTCTCCATTGATGCAACTCCATGTATGAAACCATTGTTGTAATTCCAAATATGAAACCATTGCTACAGTTATGAGTAAAACAACATTGTTACAACTCCGAGTACAAATTCTACCAGCAAAACAATCAACGATACAATCAATAACCAGATAATTCTCCTCACATAGGAAAGAGACAGGAGGTAAGTGGATGTTGGGTGTTGTGTGATTCTTTTCAGTCCATGCTTGTGTCTGTACCGACCTTATTAATGCTAGGGATTTTTAGAACTAGGGTTCATCCAAAGTGTGTCCAACAAAACCCCCTAAGCACCGACATATCAATCCTCAGCCAAGGCCGAGGAAGGTCTCAATCGAGATGCAAAGAGGATCACAAATACCATAAGTTCTTGTGTCGGGGATGGAGGATTAAACATTTGAAACACTATTGTTATTGGTATCCATGGAAATCATATATGACAAACTATTTTTTAAGACTAAGAATTAAAACAATACACACATATATTCAACTTATTCATAATAGACACATAATAGAACAAAACTACCATATCTTTATTATTGGGAGCACTTCCATCACATAGAGATATACAGTGCATTGAAATGTTTCTTAAGACAAGCATACAATTTCATATCATTACTATGTGACACAATGGGAATAAAATAGAATGTGCCATGTGCCTTGCCTTAGGATTTGGATAGAGCAAAGACACAAGACTATATTCAAAACATCACAATATTACAACAGGCTCAAAGTGATCTCGAGACTAATATCCAATCAAATTTTTCACACACTAACTAGCTAACACCTATTCTGAGACTAGAGCTCCTTTTTATATCTTTCACTACTGGGGAGCATTGTCTCTTTCTTCTCTTTTCCACTCTCTTGTCTAATCCAACTACCTTGCACACTTTTGGTGCCTTCCAATGCTCCATGTAGACTCTCTGCATCAAGGGCGATCTTAACTTCCTGGCCAACTCATTTTCTAGATGCCACACATCTTCATATACTGCGGACACTGATCATTCCAAGAGATTTACCGATGATTCTTTTCTTGATCTTGGTGGGAATCTTCATGGTTTCGAGGGTAACTCACAAAACTTGGATTGACATGCAATTGGTAGTATTTATGTGCACTTTATTGAATTCATTTCACATTTCATACAGGATTCCATCTCCACCCAACTTATATAATTATCCGACAATCAACTAATAATCAACATTGTAGGTCACTAGTCGGTGACATTGCACAAGAATATGCCCTAGGGGAGTCTGTCCGATGGTAAGAAATTATGTTATTTTGGCTGATTGATCTAGTATGGATTCCACTCGAAACAGTTTCACATCCATAAGTTCATCATCAAAGCTCTGATCATCCTCCCATGTCTCAATGAGAGACAGATGATCCAGTCCCACATTGTGTTTTCATGGTTTAATGACAACTTCAAAGTCAAATTCTTGGAATAGAAGAAACCACCGGTAGATACGACCACCCAACATAGGTTTGTTAACTAAATAATTGAGGGACAAATGATATGTGAAGAATTTGAAAGCTCACCCTAACAATTAGTGGGAGAACTTTTGCAGGGCATATACCATAGCGAGGCCCTCATGCTCAGTGGTCGTGTAACTTATTTCAACATTAGACAAATTCTGGATGGAAAAGTAGAACAAATGATTTCTACTTCCTTCCCTTATTTATGTGATAATGACATTGAGTGAAATGGAAGAAGCGTCAACGTGGACATGGAAGAGCTTGAACCAATATGGCAAAATTAAAATGGGCACAGTAACTAGTTTTTCATTTAGGGTGTCGAAGGCTTGTTGGCATTTCAGTGTCGATTCATATTTGATATTCTTGCACAAAATTATTTTCAATGGGGCTGAAATATGAGCATAGTTATGTATGAACGACATGTAGTAGCCTGTATGACCCAAGGTTATGTGCATTTTTGAACTAAAGTAGGGGCCACCATATCCAAGATGGAGACAAGATTAGTTGGGTCCATGAGAAAGTCATATTTACACACAACGTGGCCCAAAAATATACCAAAGGGTGTACAAAAGATGGATTTATTCAAATTTAAAGAGATTTGTAGCTAGCGACATTGATCCAACATTAGCGGAAGGGCTTGTATCTGCTCCTTTATTAGACTGAACATAGTCCATTCATCCAAGTAGACTTCAAGGAGTTTGTGGATAAATTCCTTGAAAGTTGTGACCATTATCTGAGAAAACATTGTAGGGGAATTCTTTAAGCCAAAGGGCATGATTGTATATGCAAAGGAACCCCATTCAGTTGCAAAGGTGTTTTTAGTCAAATCTTCCTCTGTGATCTGAACTTGATGATACTCGGAGAAACCATCCGTGAATGAGTAAGCTTCTCGGCCACCAATGTTTTCTAGCAGCTTATCTATGAAGGGTGTCAGTAAAGGATCACAGATGCAATTTGTGTTCATAATTATCATATAGATGCATATATCAATGTCTCTAGTCTTTTTAGGTTGCACAACCATGGGGCTAACCCAATCATATTCCTCCATAGGTACAATGATCTTGACATCCAACATTTGATCTAGTTCTTTCCACACCTTTTCTTTGTACTTAGGATTTAGGCGGTAGGGTCTTCTCTTGAATGGCTTGGCATACGGTTTGAGTTGTATCTTCATAGCTCCGAAGTATCCCGCAATTCCCTTCATCTCAGAAAAACTTCGAGAAAACAAGTCCTCATATTCCTTAAGGAGGTCAATGACCTGAGTGATTGTCTCCTTATCCCAGTAATCTCCAATAATGGCCATCTTAGGTGCTTCGTTCATACCAATATTGTTCTTCTTAGTATTTATGGGGCCATTATAGTCTAGTTCGGTAGTCTAGGCCAACTTCCCCTTTAGTGCGTGTTCTCCTTTTGATTACGTGATCTATATGTCATGGGGGTCTTCATCATCAATATTGTTCACATCAACCTTCCCGCAATGTATGACTTCTTTTAGTTTGGCCACTGGCTATTGGTAGGAGTAGACCACTATGGGGCTAACAACCTTTGGTTGACGATGAAAAATGAAGTCCTTTACCCAACATAGTGCCTCACTAAGAACCAGATATTTTGTGGTGAACCTGAAGGTTGAAAGAAATTGGGAAATCATATGGGTCCACTCACTTGTTTTCCTTCTAAGTTCCTCCTGAATGTACTATATTATAGGAACCATATCCATGGTATGGACAAAATGATGGACACATTAGGCTTGAGGGACATTATTAGTAGTCCAACATTGTTCATAGAATGACAGGTGTTTTTGAGGGTCCTCAGTGCCGTTATATTGGTTGTCTAGTTCAAATTCAGTGATTGGTTGGAATCAAACTTTGATGAACTCGACCACCTTCTCCAGATCTAGATATTCAGGTTACGGGTCACCCACCACAATGTGAGGGTCCCTTGAACCATGACATCCATGAGCTAAAGTCTCTACTCTGCAGAAACAATTCTCTCCATATGCACTAGGATTTCCTTCGTCGGCCCAGTGCCATCAAACCGTGGGGCATCAAAAATTTCAAACTCGATCCATCGCACTGATTTTGTGAATCATGCGCATCTACGTGTGGACACTTCATAGATCTTATTTTTTCATCTATCTAGTGCATCATCAGAATCCATGTCATAAGATTTGACACTCCTCCAGCTTAGTTCTCCGTCTGTGATGGGGTTGATGTAATCCTCTCTACACCTCATGACCTTGTAAATATTTTCAACTCTCGTGCTTCACGCATCCTCATCTACGGGATCATTATAGTGGTTTCCCTCATATTGGTCTAGTGGAATTGTTATCGCACAAAATGTAGGTTGGGAAAATCCCAACCCAACCATAAGATGGTGACAACTAGGAGAATACCTACCCACTGTCACCTTAGACAGGTACTCTCGTCACTTTAGAGGTGCAATCATCACCTCAAGTGGGTAATCTCGAGTGACCCTAGGGGGGAAATGAGATGGAAAGTGACACTTATGAATGGATTCCTATATATTTTAAGTTTCTAAATGGAAGAAGACTTGATAATGAATCTTGATAGTGGTAAAATGATTGCCAATAACTTTGAGTACCTACAAATGATGATAGTACATGCCCGAGACACAAGAAAAACCAAGTATACAAGCTATATTTTAAGTGGAAAAGAAACTTAAAATTTGTGTCTCTATTTGTAGCATTCAATATATATATATATATATATATATATATATATATAAACAAATAAATGATTAGTAGAGCTGCTAAACAAGATTCTAAAGTCAAGTGAATGATGCAAGAGAAAAACTAACAAGTACTAGTATAACTCAAGTATAAAAGGATTAGACTTTAGCAACAATTTAAGGTTTTTATGGACAAGTGTTGTAGAGATGTAATTCCATCCTGATGGATGTAGAAAAAAAAATTGTTACAGCAGAAAAATCAGCCACCAAAAATCACAAAGAATCTACCCAAAAGATGCGCTAGGACTGGTAGATTATAGGGGTAAATTATTAGCAACTCCTGATGGTTGAATTGTGAGTTATTCAAATATTCGTTTAGGGTTTTCTGCAGCACTAGTGGCTGTAGATTAAATTTTAAAACAACAGAAAGAAGTTCTAAGAGAAACAAGATGCCTTAAGGGCTCTATGATGCCTTAAGCACATAAAATAATTTTCAATTTAGACAATCTCAAAATCTCATGTTTTCATGTTCACCAATGAAAATATTTATTTCTCCAATGTAATTAAGATTAGTGTCTTTAACTATTGGTATAATAAGACAATTTAAAAAAAGGATCTAGGAATGTTATCTCCTCGGGGGTGTAAATATTTTTACTCCCCAAGGCAAGCAAAACTAGCTATGAAGTATTGGGAGGGTGTAAGCCCTTTTACTTCTCCTAGTAAAACCTTATGCAACAATTATTCCAATAAAAAAATGATGTGCTTAGTGGGGTTGTATTCCCTTATAGTCCCCAAGAATTAAAGTAAAATTAAACTTGTAACGATGAAAATAAGCAATACAAGATAGATTCCTCAACTAGTCCAAGAATCAACAAGATAAACCACTTCTTTACCAAGATTAATCCAACACAATTGAAAATAATATCTCCAAGTGAGATAGCACACTACTTCTTCCACCAATATCAAAGACAAACCATAGAAAAATAACAACATGGAGATATTTCCCAAATAGGGAACAAATTTCAGTTATAAGACTTCTCACAATGGGAGAGTTATGATTAAATGAGATAGAAATGATCTCTATTTATACAAAAACATATAACAATAGTTTGTCCACAAAACTTAGGGTAAACCACAAAGTAAGGGGAAAAAAACCCTTACCTTACCTCTTTACAATATAAAATTCAAATTTTAATTTTTAAATTTGCACAATAGAAACCCTAAGGTGATGTCATCCCTCTAAGGGTAACGTCTTGACCCCTTGATCAAGTTGTTGGAGTATAAGGTTGAGGTTGTTGGGGATTCTAGAGCCCCAATATTATGTGTTATATCCTCCTCAAGTCATCTCCCATAAAATCGTTCCAAGTGTCAATGAGTAGCAACTCTACCACCACAAACTCAACCCTAGGTGACGTCAAGCCCTCTCTATATGGAGTTTTGGCCCTAAGAGTAAGTCGTTGGGCTAGTAAGAGGTTGTGTTAGGTATTCCATGCTGTCATCTCATGTCTCCAAAGGCAATCATCATCATCTGGCATGTGGGCCCTGGTATCCAACCCGTGGGCTTCAAGCCCCAAGGAAGCCCAAGCTAGGCTTATTCTTCCAAATATGTCCACAACCTAGGTCCTGCAAAGACAATGAATACACCCTCCAAGGATATCAAGTCAAAGCCTATGTAATTTTACAAGTTTAGGTATGGTAGGGTTGAAAAAGATACCTATTGGGTGAATCATACCTCAAGTTTAGGATTGTTTCACAATCAGACCTTTCTCTAAGTCATGTGGATGAAGTGACATGGATGGGGGAAATAATCTTGGACATGGGGTTCATGGCATACAATGGGTTGTAGTGTCTCATTTATGGGTTCCTTTGTAGAGGATGTGTTGCACCTTCATTTTCAATGCAACCTTTTTCCAAGCCCATTTACTGTCTTTTATTCTTTTAAGATGTTTCCAGGTTGAATTTGTTGGCATTAGAAGTCACTCCTGGATTGCGACAGGAGAAAAGGCCAACGCCCATCAGTTTTATGTCACGATAGATTTAATGGGTGATCAAATGGGTAGAGACCCAGGAAGGCATCACGCTAACTCAGGGACCAAGTCTGGTATGCAAAGAACAAAGGAGGTCTTAATCTAACTTCTGTCAGTGAGATGATTATAAAATGAGCAGGTGGAAGACTTGGTGAGATGAGTGGACAAGACTACTTCTGGCATCAGGCCTTTCAGCAGCCTGCGGAAGAAAAACTTTGAATGCAAGATCCTCTTGGTTCAGAGTTTCGGGGAACTAAAGGGGTGACTTGACTGGATCCTCCAATTTCAAGTCATTTAGTGTTGGGAAAATCAAAAGAACCGATTAGAGACAATGCAACTGTCACAATGATCAAACCTACATCATTCTATAACAGTTGCAGCTCAACTGGATCCTCCAATTCCGAGTTGTTCTAACACAGTGTTAACAAAGATATGGAAAGAAGATGACATACATAAGGCAAGAAATCTCAAGTGTCATTACATACACAGAACAACCAGTGCTTTGCTAAAAGTTTTACAACCGGGAGCCTCACTCAACCATTGATCCTTACAAAAATAGAAAAACTGAGTACATATACTCAGAAAAATTCTCCCAAAAGAGGCGTGCTCGAACCTCCAAGGCATGGCGTCTCTTTAGTCAAACCTAGACGGAAATCCTTCGTCAGACACCACCTTAACTCAGCACGGCTCTTGCAAGGGGGACCTGTACACAAGGGTACCATGGGCTGATTGCTCCAGGACTCCCATAACTTCCATTTATTGCTCAAGATGAGGTTTTACCTACCTGCTCGATTTTCATTAACTGATTCCCCAGGGAGTGGCCGAGACAATACTCTTAGGAGAAGACCTCGTGCCTTCTCTCTAAGGCTCGGAGGCTGGCCTCCCTTTCTTTTGGCACCGTCATCAATGTAACCCAGGGCCATGACCTGGCGCCTCTCTCCAAGGGTGCTTAGGCATTTCTTCTTTCGAGGATTTCTACTTCCCATGCCTTCAAATTTCCTGGTGCCCAATCTCGCGAAATGGCCTTCCAGGATCAACAGTTATATCAACTTTAAAAATGATGGCCATGATCATTTTTCCTTGAACACATTGGCTCCACATCCCTCATCTTCTTTGTCCCTTTTCTATATGACCCAGTGCTATGACCGTGGGCCTGCACCCAGAGGCGCTTTCGGCACTTCACGTTTCTTGGATGGGAAGGAGCTGATCCTTTCTCTTCAAAGTCGTGATAGGTGAAGCAGCGATAGAGCCCAATCGTGTGCCACATGTCCCTCTTTAATCAGATGGACCTGAACATCTTCGGCGATGTTGTGGGCCCGAGTCTTGGATGCCTTCGCATCTCACGTTTCATGGCTGGGAGACGGATGGTATTTGTTCTTCGAAGTCGCAATGCACGAAGAGGTGATAGAGCCTAATCATGTGCCACGTGCTCCTCCGGGATGGACGGCCTAGATCATTTTGACGAGATGGTGGGCCCGATTCCTGGGTGCCCTCAGTACTTCACATTTCAGGGATGGGATGGAGCTAATCCTTTCTTTTCGAAGTCGCGATGTGTGAAGAGGCGATAGAGCCTAATCACACACCATGTGCCCCACTTTGATCAGATGGCCTAGGTCATTTCGGTGGTATAAGAGTTATCCCTTGCGCTAAACCCGGCGTAACTCTGTTGACCATAATTACTCGTCGACCGTCGATCTGCTTCATTGATTGATCCTCGTCGTTGAATACTGGAGTCGCTCGCATGCTTTCATTTTCGACCCGAAATGGATTTTTTGTGTGCTACTTATTGCGCTCATGGCTGTGACCTTGGACTAGAACGCATTTGATGGGTTTTCAAACCCCATTTCTTCGCATCTATGCCACAGGCTCAAATCTTGGAGAGAAAACACCCCCTTGCAAGAATTTGTGATAACATTAGGCTCCATGGGGGATAGAGTCGTCCCTGCGATGCTCTAGGAACTGCTTCTGTAGTTCCAGTTGCCTTCTGTTGGGCTATGGAGTCATTTACTAAGCCAAAAAATAAAAATAAACAAAGAACCAAAAAGGACAATATTTACAACAAAGGAGCCGTCTAAGGCTCAAATAAAATATTTCTTCAGAAAATGCCCATTTACTGGGCTATTAAAAACCTCCCCACCTTCCAGATCCTGCAACCTGTATGTGTTATTTGAGAAAACCTCAGAGACTTTGAAGGGCCCAATCCAGAGGGCATCAAACTTGTTGTGTTTTCCCTTATCCTATCTGGGTGCATCCCACTTAAGCACCAAATCTCCTATCTGGAACTCTTCCTTCTTGGCCTTCTTATCAAAAACCTGCTTGATCTTCTGCTGATGGTCCTGAATTCTGCTCATTACCTGCTCTCTAGCTTGTTGGGCCTCCACCAGTTGATGAATTCTCCTGATCATATCATTAGGCTCTTCTTGATGATCCTAGAGGAATTTTGCTACAGGAATGGCTAGCTGAGAAGGAAAAAAAACCTCTGCCCCATAGACTAATTGGAAAGGGGATATGCCTATAGATCTCTTCGTGGTCACTCGATTGAAATATAGACTAAATTTCAACTTTGAATGCAAGGCCTTTTTGTTGTCCTCCAATAGTTTTTTTATGATCCTTATCAGGATTTTGTTGGAGGACTCTACTAGACCATTGACCTGGGAATAGTATGAGGTGGAGTGAATCAGTTTGATCCTGAATTTCTCACAGAACTTGGCTAACGGCTCATCCCTGAAAGAGGCTATGTTATCACTAACAATCTTTCTTGGGCAGCTGAATATTGTGATGAGGTCTTCTAGGAATCCAATGATTACCTTGTGGGAAGCACTCCTGGTGGGGATAGTTTTAATCCACTTAGTAAAGAAATCTGTAGTAGTTAGGATCCATCTGTGCTGCCCACTGGAAGAAGGGTGGATTTATCCAATAAAATCTAGGCCCCATTGCTGGAAAGGTCCTGAAACAAGCACAGGCTTTAAAGGAAAAGACTTGAGATGTTGTTTTCCTGCAAATCTTTGACATTTGATGCAAGCTCTGACCTTTCTGCAGATGTCAGTGAATACGGTGGTCTAGTAGTATCCAACCTTGAGGATTTTGTAGGCTGTGGTTTTCCAGAAATGGTGCCCTCCACATAGGCCACTGTGAAATTCAACCATGATCTTATTAGCCTTTTGTGGATTCATACATTTCAAAATCACTCCCAGGGGATCTTTCCAATATAAAACTTGATTGACAAGGCAATATTTGGCTTCTTTGAGCTTCAGAGCTCTTGCCTTGTTTCTTTGCAGGCCATCTGGAGGCCGCAACTCCTGCAGAAAATATATGACATCCTTATACCAGGGACATCGAGCCAACAGGGGTTTTGTTTGAGGGTCTATATCAGACAGTTGATCCTACTGATTTTCTGAGCATTCATTGATGAAACCTACCCCCAAATCTTTGCATTTTTCTTCAGCCAATAGCTTAGCTAAACCTTGACCTTTGATTAATTTGGTAGGCCTTATTTCTAATTGAAACTCAAGGATCTTGGCTATCCACTTAGTCCTCCTCCCGTTTATGTCAGGCTAAATAAGAATGTCTTTAACAACGGCCGAGGGGACATAGCAAATGATTTTTGACTGTAGGACATAGGTTCTAAAGGCTTTGAGGGCCTTTACCAGGGCGTAGGCCTGTTTCTCCATAATGTTGTACCTGACTTCGACATCCCTAAAATCTATGCTAAAATAGGCAATAGGCTGCTCTAGCCCAGCTTCGTTTGTTTGTAATAAAACTGCAACCACTGTGTTAGGTGAGGCAAAGGATAAAATAAGGAAATCCTTTGAGTAATCGAGACTGATAAGCAAGGGAGCTTCAGTCAAGGCCTTCTTTATTTTCTCAAAGAAATTTCACGATTTAGAAGTCCACCTCACTTCATTTCCTTTTCTCAACATGGATGTTATAAGTTTTACCCCTTCAACAAAGTTAGAAACAAATCTCCTTAGAAAATTAATCTTACCAAGGAAAGATTGGACCTCCTTCCTAAATCTTAGGATTGATAAGGCTTGTATTGCTTCAACTCTACTAGGATCGATATTGACTCCTTCTGCTGATACTACGTGGCCCAGTAATTTTCCCTCCTTCATGGCGAACAGAGATTTCTTGGGATTCAAGGAAATACCAAAACTCTTGCATTTCAAAAAAACCTTCCTGAGATAACAACAATGTTCTTTATCAGATTTTGAAAATACTGTTATGTCATCCAGATAGATGACCACAAACTTATCCTTTTCCCCAATGAAATCTATGTCCATGATACGTTGAAACGTTGCCCCTACATTCATCAATCCAAAAGGCATTTTAGCATACATGAAGGTGCCCCATGGAGTGGTAAATGTCGCCTTTTCCCTGTCCTTAGGCAGAATAGAGATTTGATTGTAGCCAGAGAAGCCATCGATCATGGAAATCCTGGATGTTCCTGTTACCCTCTGCAATATATGTTGCATTTTTGGTAAGGGGTAATTGTCCTTCCGTGAGATTCTGTTCAGGTTTCTAAAATCTACACAGATTCTGATTTCTCCATTCTTCTTCCTTACTGGGACCAAGTTGGCCACCCATTCTGAATATATCAGTGGCACGATGATCTGGGCATGTAGCATATTCTTCACTTCTCTCTCCATGATAGGCATCAGCGTAGGATTGATCTATCTTAGCTTCTGCTTGAATGGCTTCGCCTCCTTTTTCAATGAGATTTTATGCTCAATGACAGAAGTGTCATAAGTTTTGAGATCTTCATAGGTTTAGGCAAAAACATCAGCAAACTCCCTCAATAGTTTAGCGTATTCAGCCCTCTGCTCCTTTGTTATACTTCTGGACAATTTGACAAACTTGGGTTCATTCTTAGTGCCAATGTTGCACTGAGTTGTATCAGCATCATCCTCTGAGATTTCCCCTTTTAATGCCACATCATTTCTATCAAGAAGTCTTTCCAAAGGAACCAGTCCCCTTGGAATATGATTGCTGGGTAGCTGCACAATGTTACGCTCTGCAATCTTACTCAGAAAATTACCCCCATCAAGCTTTTCTTTAGAGACAGAGTCTTGGTCAATATGCATCTCTGAAAATTCTTCAACAGTCTCCAAGCATATTTTGATCTCAAGATCATCCTCGAACACCTTCCAATGTTTGACATTGTCAAGTATGGAGGGCTTGTATTTTACTTCTACATCGTATCTGAATTTGGGTGGAAAGGGCACTTTGAAATTGCTTGTTGATGTAGCCAAGGAATCTGCCACTGTGTTCTTCTCTCTTGGGATGAAAGAAATGTTAAATGATGAGAAGAAGTTGTCAATTAGGTCCCATACCTCATTTTTGTAACTCCTAAGTCGAGGATTCTTAGCCTAATAAGTGTTTCTGATCTGTTGGACTACCAATTCTGCATCTCCAAACACTGCTACCTCATGAATTGCCATTTCCTTTGCATCTCTTAATCCTAGAACAAGGGCTTCATATTCTGCCACATTGTTGGTAGCTTCAAATTCTAGCTTGTATGACAGAGATATGGTTTCCTAGGCAGGTGACACAAAAAATACCCCAGCACCAACGCCTTCCCTAGAAGAGGCTCCATAAAAAAACATTTTCCAGACGGGGATGATGGGGGGAGGAAATTCATGAGAAGTGGTGAGCTTCTTTCTAAGTTTTAGAGGAGGCTCAGGAGCATTAGTGAGTTGTAGTAAACTGGAACCTAAATTAGTGTCTAGGGAAAAAATGGGATGGTTGGTAGGATTGGCTTCATCACTGATTATATAGGCCAGCTGGGCTTCTCTGTATAGTCTCCTATGTTCCCCTCCAAATACTGGAATAGTAGCATAGGTTAGGTCCATATGCAGAGTTCCCCCCAGTATTTTTATCCAAGATCTTGATAACAACATGCCAAAATTGGGGGGGGACATCAGCCACTACAACATCCATGACCACACTTTTCATGGGTAATTGAAACAAGGTCACGACCAGGTCTTTGATGACTCCTAGACATTGAACTTTCCTGGAGTCAAAGGAATAGAGTTTATGATAGGCTCTAGTGATTTCTAGTACTAATTCTTCCATGAAATTTTTGGGCATGAGGTTATGGGAAGCCCCTGAATCCATCAAACAGTTGTGCAGTACCTTGTCATATATATTCAAGGATGTGTAGAAGGGAGGGGATGAATCATTCTTGTCTTCTACCATAGGACCTAGAATAACTACAGGTTTTTCATCTTGCAAATTTATGGAGTCTGTGGGAAGGCATGAGGCTTTAGATTGTAATAGCTCAGAGAAGCGTTTCTTGAACTCTTCATGTTTAATCAATTCGGTGAGGGGCACAGGGATTCTAATTTTTTGAATTTCATGCTCAAAGTTGAAAGAATATGTAAGCTTTGGGATTTCCCTCACTTCAGGAGCATGACTCTGGACCATTGGAGAGAGGGGTTAGGCCTTCGTACCTTTTTTGTTGTCTGCTACTTCACTAGTAGGCTTCTCTGTTCTAGGGAAGTGTTCAGGAACATCAGGTGCTGCTATCTTTTTCTTGGACCTCAAGTTATACCTACCTTGGCTGCTACTAGCCTTGTCTCCCTTGCTAAGTTCATTTAGTTGTCTGTCCATGAGAGATTCCTCGTATGTTGATTGAGTGAGATGAGGAAAAGAAGGATTGTCTCTGAAGCAGTGGATTTCAAGATCAAGTCCATCCGTTTCCCCTTCTTCCTCATCGGCCGCAAAATTATTTTGAAAAGGAGCCTGAATTTTTTGGTCTTCTCTATCTCTTCCCCTCTGGTCTCTTTGCATAGTCGGGGGAGAAATATTGTTTGGCCTCCTAAAACCTCCTTTGTTTTCAGTATTTTGAGGACCTTTGTATGCTTGCCTCCCCTCCACCTTCATTCTCTCCATCTCTGTAGACAGAGACTTCACCATCTTGGTCAGTTCATCCACTTGAGGGTGAGGCACCGAGGGGTCAGAAGTTAAGGCTTCAGATCTTCCCTTTCTCCTATCTACATCAGTCTTTTTTCTCACCCTATCAACTGCTAATACGTTAGATTCCACCTCTATGGCCGCATCTTGCATATTATCTAGGGAGGTAGATCTTCTTTCTCTCAATAGAAGACATAAGTCAGGGTTGAATGCACTAGCATAAGAAATTTTGGCAGAGGCTTCTGAGGGATTTATCTTAGCAGGAATCTTATTATACATCTTATTGAATCTTTTGGAGATGTCAGAGATAGACTCTCCCTCCATCTTCTTCAAAGACCCAAACTTTGTCATGTAATACATGAAATCCTTCTTATCTCCCCACTGCATCAGGAAAGAACCATCTAGAGCTTCAATTCTAGCAATAGATCTAGAGGCCAATCCCCTAAACCATTTTCTCACCTCACCATCCAGGCTCTGGACGAAAAATATCATCCAGACGTCTTCATTTTCAATGTTCAGGTTGTCTGCATAACTGTAGAAAGTAGCCAAGTGCTCTTCCACAGTTATGTCACCTTCCCCAGTGAACTTGGGCATATACTTGAGGTAATCTCCAGCAGGGAGAGGATTCATAGGTTGAGGTAGGATTAAGGGAGCATATCTGGCAGTGTTTATGGCATCCATTCTATTTAGAGGGGGATTAGCACCAGCCATAGGAACAACAGGTGTGGGGGAACTGGGATGCGACGGGGTTTGAAGTGGAAAGATTGGAGTTGAGCCTACAGAGTGGGAAGGGGACTGTAGCAAATCTAGAGAACAGGCTTGTGGGATCAAAGGAACAGAAACTTCCCTTCCCTCAGCAGTAGTAATAAAAGGAGGAGGAGGGGCGATAAAATCCAGGGTAGGAGAATATTCAGAGGCGCTGGGTCTGAACCAGGGTACCACCTCGGGGGAGAAAGGGGTGACAAGAGTTTCTCCTACTAATCCAAGACTAGGAGGAGAAAACCCAGCAGGAACACTCCCAAAATTTAGACTATGGGAAACTCGAATGGAAGGTAATAAAACAGGATGAAATGAAGGGGTTGGAGTTTCTATAAAATCATGAAAATTATCAGAAATACCTGGTTTAGCAGCAGAAGTACCATCTCTAGAGGACTTTCCATTTCTGATAATATTCTCTAGGTCAGCTTCAGGTGGTGCTAATGGTAGCTGCGGATTAGACCTTGTGTGTCTACCTCTAGAAGCCTCAGCTGAAATAATGGAGCTGCTTATGGGTTCGCATCAATGGAATTCCCCATTGGAGTCGCGTCAGTGGAGTCGCCAGGTGCATAGTAGAAATCTCAATAGTTTTGATATCTGATGCACCTTTAGAATCAGTTGATCGTTGTCATTCAATCCCGGGGAAAATATTCAACTTCGTCCCCGACAACGGAGCTAGAAATGTTGGCATTAGAAGTCACTCCTGGATTGCGATAAAAGTAGAGCCCAACACCCATCATTTTTATGTCATGATAGATTTAATGGGTGATCAAATGGGTAGAGACCCACGAAGGAATCACTCTAACTCAGGGACCAGGTCTGGTATGTAAAGAACAAAGAAGGTCTTAATCTAACTTCTGTCAGTGACTTGATTGTAAAATGAGCAGGTGGAAGACTTGGTGAGATGAGTGGACAAGACTACTTCTGGCATCAGGCATTTCAGTAGCTTGCAGAAGAAAAACTCTGAATGCAAGATCCTCTTGGTTCAGAGTTTTGGGGAACTGAAGGGGTGACTTGACTAGATCCTCCAATTCCAAGTCATTCAATGTTGTGAAAATCACAAGAACCGATTAGAGACAATGCAACTATCACAATGATTAAACCTACATCATCCTATAACAGTTGTAGCTCGACTGGATCCTCCAATTCTGAGATGTTATAACACAGTGTTAACAAAGATATGGAAAGAAGCTGACATACATAAGGCAAGAAATCTCAAGTGTCATTACATACACAGAACAACCAGTTCTTTGCTAAAAATTTTATAACCGGGATCCTCACTCAACCATCGATCCTTACAAAAATAGAAAAACTAAGTACATATACTCAGAAAAATTCGCCCAACAGAGGTGTGCTCGGACCTCCATGGCATGGCATCTCTTTAGTCAAACCTGGACGAAAATCCTTTGTCAGACACCACCTTAACTCAGCATGGCTCTTGCAAGGGGGACCTGTACACAAGGGTACCATGGGCTGATTGCTCTAGGACTCCCATACCTTCCATTTATGGCTCAAGCTGAGGTTTCACCTACCTGCTCGATTTTCATTAACTGATTCCCCAAGGAGTGGCCGAGACGATACCCTCAGGAGAAGACCTTGTTCCTACTCTCTAAGGCTCGGAGGCTGACCTCCCTTTCTTCTAGCAGCATCCTCAATGTAACCCAGGGCCATGACCTGACACCTCTCTCCAAGGGTTCTTAGGCATTTCTTCTTTCAGGGATTTCTACTTCCCCTGCCTTCAAATTTCCTGGTGCCCAATCTCGCGAAACGGACTTCCAGGATCAACGGTTGGATCGGCTTTAAAAATGGCGGCCATGATCATTTTTCCTTGAACACATTGGCTCCACATCCCTCATCTGCTTTGTCCCTTTTTCGTATGACCCAGTGATATGACCGTGGGCCCGCACCCAGAGGTGCTTTCGGCACTTCGCGTTTCATGGATGGGAAGGAGTTGATCCTTTCTCTTCAAAGTCATGATAGGCGAAGCGGCAATAGAGCCCAATCGTGTGCCACATGTCCCTCTTTGATCAGACGGCCCTGAACATCTTCGGCGATGCTGTGGGCTTGGGTCCTAGACACCTTCGCATATCGCATTTCACAGTTGGGAGTAGGATAGTCTTTGTTCTTCGAGGTCGCGATGCGCGAAGAGGTGATAGAGCCTAATTGTGCACCACGTGCTCCTCCAGGATGGACGGCCTGGATCATTTCGGCGATATGGTGGGCCTGATTCCTGGGTGCCCTTGGCACTTCGCGTTTCAGGGATGGGATGGAGCCGATCCTTGCTCTTCAAAGTCACGATGTGCGAAGATGCGATAGAGCCTAGTCGTGCACCACGTGCCCCACCTTGATCAGACGGCCTAGGTCATTTTGGTGGTATAAGCGTTATCCCTTGCGCTAAACTTGGCACAACTCTGTTGACCACAATTACCCACCGATTGTCGATCTGCTTCATCGATTGATCCTCATCGTTGAATACTAGAGCCGCTTGTCTGCTTGCATTTTCGACCCGAAATGGATTTTTTGTGTGCTTCTTATTGCGCTCATGGTTGTGACCTTGGACTAGAACGCATTTGTTGGGTTTTCAAACCCCATTTCTTCGCATCTACGCCACGGGCTCGAATCTTGGAGAGAAAACACCCCCTTGCAAGAGTTTGCGCTAAGAGAAGCCAAGGCGGGGCTTCTAACTAAGCATGAAAAAAATTTCCCTCATTGGCTCTACTCTATTCACATCATGCTTCCCCAAGTTGAAAATATGTGTGGGGATTCTAGCTAAGCATGAAAAACATTGCCCACACATAGTCCACCTTATTTGGAATTTGTATTAGTTATTTTTCATGGGTCCCATTAGTTTCTTATGAGAGACATTTCAATGTCCTCGGGATCCCTAGGAGAGAATCTAGAAGGTTTATGATTGGATTTTATCTTTTTCCAACTACAAGCCTCCTAGCCTTCAACCCCTTATTTCCATGAAATGAGGGACAACCCCTTCTTGGGTTAGTACACCCGAAAATACCAAAAAGTAAGGAGATGAGGGGATGAAGTGTGGAAAGTGAAAAGTATGGTCGGGAATGGTATGATGAATCGTCAAGAGTACCTCCCAATAGGAGCCCTATCCCCAAGGGTGACCCACTTACTAGGGTGCAATGTCAACCACCAAAGTGAAATAGGGAAAAGAGAATAATGTCCAAGTAGATGTTACATAATAAAAATCAATTTAAAATGCAACAAATGAAAATGCCTCAAATATTGAAATGACACTCACTATAAACATGACTTGTACCTCATGGAGCAAGACC
Source organism: Picea engelmannii (assembly GCA_009831015.1). Taxonomy (NCBI): domain Eukaryota; kingdom Viridiplantae; phylum Streptophyta; class Pinopsida; order Pinales; family Pinaceae; genus Picea; species Picea engelmannii. The sequence goes on along the minus strand of ML780554.1, from coordinate 368,946 downwards.
CAATGTCTTGTAGAAGCTGGCTGATGTGGTGGATACCGTCATGATGAACCTAGATCCGTAGTAGTGAGGTGGTTCTCTATTTGTACAATTGGACATTGTTGGTCAAATTGTATCTCGGTACTCCATGTTTGCAACCTGAGGGCCTCTAGACATCATCTCCTCAGTTATCCCTAGGAGTTGGGGATAACATCTAACTCCTACTTGGGGACATGTACCCTTCGTAGAGTGCATGAGAACCAAAGAATATCTTGGTGGACCTGTGCCTACACTGAAACAAAAAACTGTAAAATCCAGGGTGTTTCTATCACCCTTCATCCATATATATCAAAATTCAAAAATGACAACCTATCTAGAAAAAAAAAATTATAAATACAAACTGAACATGAAATCAATATGCAAGTAGAGAAAAATGAAATATGAAATGCAAGTAAAATATCATGAGAAATCAATATGAAAATGAAGGAAATCAAAATGACCTACCTAATTACCTAGGGCTTGGCCCTGAAGAAGTCAAGTTCTCTAAATGTAGGGTCGGAGAAGATACCCTTCCACTGGTAATGGAATATTTATCCCTTCCAAAGTTGTCAAGTAATACTTCTCTTTTTCGGACTTCTTCTTGATGATGTAAGGACTAAGCCAAGAATTTTCATCTTTCTAGTCATATTTAGGCTTGCCCTTACTCTTGTCCCACATGAATGCAAGACTTACTTCATTGTATTTGATGTAAGGTATATTCTCTATGTAAGGATAGGAAGGAGGTCCTATGTTGACTGCATTTATGATGGCTTCTTCATGTTATTTGTCCTTACTATCTTCTTTCTTCAATATTTTGATAGACCCTATCTCTTTCCCTTGGAACTTCATAAGATTTTCTTTGTACTCATATGTCCTAGGGAGTAGCATATCTATGCATTCCTTCTGCATGAAAGGTAAATCTCATGGATCATACTCAATTGTCTCTAGAACCTCATCAAACTCACATTTACTTGTGTAATCACGACTGTTGGGTTCCATCACATAATGTTTTTTCCCGCTCTCAACTATATAATATCTCAAAGGTTCCATCCCCCATGCATATGTTTTCATGGGTAATATCCATGATAAGAAAACCTCCAAGAGAAGCATACCAACTCCTTGATAAGAGCATCCCCCAAGCATCTGGAACATTAATCACTACTATGTTCACGAAGAGACTAATATGTGGAAAATTAACTAGGAAGACTTCAACATTATCTCATAGTACATAAACCATGACCCTCTTATAATTAATTCCACACACATTTCCATATGGTTGGGTCATATTTATGCCAAGTTATTCCATCACCTTTAAAGACACAACATTTGTTGAGGCCCCAGAATCCATCATACAATTGTTTAGTTGGAGGCCATTCATGCCTAAGGAAATATAGAAAGGAGAGTTATTATCCCTTTGTCAATCAAGATACATGGTTTTCAATATAATTCGAGGGTCCTCGTTCTCGATTGTTACCTATAATAACTTCAAAATTTCCCTCCTCACAGAAGGAAGTTTTCACATTTTTGTCACAGGGACCGTCATATTCAACTTACCAAACATGGCTGCAATGTTTATGTTCAACTGAATTTCATCTTCTGTTGGAGTAGGATTTGGAATAAAATCATGTACTAGAGGTGGAAGTGTTGGGACCACCTTCTCTACAGATGGAGGAGTGGTTGCTTCTGGTTGAAGGGGAGCAGACGGTTGTGACAAAGGAACTGAAGCTTTGTTTATTCTAGTGTATGTCAAAAATTCCCTCTTTCTCAATTCCTTTCTCTAATCATTTGTCAACTGGGTTAACACCCAGATTCTTCCCTCTCTTCCCCCCTATCTTCTAGCCTCGTCAATATGTTCTTGTGTGACCTATTCCTCCTGGAATCCATAGATCATATCCATGAAGTTCATATTTTTGGAATATTCTTCATCTTATCAGGGACTCTCAACCTCTCAGTGAGGTTCTTGAGATGGAGAACACCACTGTCTTTGCTCTGTGCTAACCATTCCAATTGGGTTCAATGTATGAGGGGCCTTTTCCTCTTTTTGAGGCCTTGGTTTCCAGCCTGTGGCATCTCTATGATGTCTAGCAAAATGAGGTTTGGAAGCAAATTGATTCCTTTCCACAGTAGTTAATCGGCCTATGATTTTATTATGATCTTGGACAAACTGAGTACTCATCTGATCTATCCTCTGAGTCAAGAGGGAAATTGGATCAGGAGAACTGCTATTGGAAGCCTTAATTGTTTTCTATGAATAGTCACGAGGATAACGAAAATGATCAACCTTCGAGTCAAGGAGGTTCTCTTCAATATATGCATTGTAATATTTGGCTTATTCCAAGGTGTTGGGATTCTTGTCCTTCGGAATGAAATGGAATTTCCCATCGAATGCATTCATGTAAAGGAGACGAAAAACTGTAGTTGTAGGATGTTGATCTGTTAGGATTTGACTGTACAATCTGTCAAACATGTTTTCAAATTCACTTACTATTTCATTCTCCTTCTTATGTAACTAATCAAATTGTGCTACAAGCATTTTGTTGTCTTTCTTTGTCTTTCATCTATTCTTGAATAAATTGGAAAAGTCTCCATAAGATGCTATGTGATTGTCAGGTAAGCATCTAAACCACCTCTAAGCATATTCAGTTAATGATGAGTCTAGTATCTTCATTTACACATCCACATGTTCCACTTCTACATTTTCCATGTCTCATCCCATGGCATAGAGATGATCATCAATCATTACCACATGATTTCTTGGAAATATTGGAGACCATTTATGACACTCTTTTGACATTGTGTTCGGATATCTAGGGATGGTGGCCATGTTCAAGGGATTGTAGATATTTTTTCCCAAGGATGCAACATTGGAGCAATGGGAAGGGTACCATGGAAAAAGGGTTTCGAAAATGAGATACTTGAGAGGAAGCCTTGTTTGGTAAACCTTATAAGGTTTGAATCTCCCAGGGGGAAAAGTATTAATGGAATATGGATTCTAGGAAGGTGGAGTAGCCATATTACCTTCAAGAATATCTCATCAACCGTGAAAGGGGAATTTCCTTCAAGTGGAGTCTCTAGGAAAGCTTTGGGTGAAGTCTTTGGGATGGTATCTTTCCAAAGTGTCATTATGGCACGAAAGAGGATTCAAAATCCTCCCTGGAAATGGTGCCAAAATGTTATCGCACAAACTATAGGTTGGTAAAATCCCAACCCAAGCCACAAGATGATGACAATGAGGAGAATACCTACCCATTTTCACCTCAGATAGGTACTCCTGTCACTTTAGAGGTGAAGTGATCACCTCAAGGGGGGAATCCTAGGTGACCCTAGGGGGGAAATGAGATGGAAAGTGATACTTATTAATGGATTCCCCTATAGGTCAATTTTCTAAATGGAATAATCCTTGATAATGAGCCTCATTAGTGTTCAAATGGTTTCCAAGAAGTTTAAGTACCTACAAATGATGATAGTACCTTCCCATGACACAAGAAAAACTAAGTATACAAGCTATATGTTAAGTGGAAAGCAAGTTAATATTTATGTCCCTATTTAAAGCGGTCAACAAATATATATATAATCAAATAAATGATCAGTAGAGCTACTAAAAGAGAAGTTAAATTCAAGTTTATGATAAAAGAGAAAAACTAGCAAGTATTAGTATAACTCAAGTATAAAAGGATTAGACTTTAGGAACAATTTAAGGTTGTTATAGACAAGTTTTGTAGAGATGTAATTAAATCCTTATGGTTGTAGAAAACAATTTGTTAAAACAGAAAAATCAATCACCAAAAATCACAAAGAGTCCACCCAAACAATGCGCTAGGGATAGTAGATTATAGGGGTAAATTATTAGCAACATCTGACGGTTGAATTGTGAGTTATTCAAATATTTATTTAGGATTTGCTGCGGTCCTAGTGGGTACAGCTTAGATTGTTTTACAACAGAAATAATTTCTAAGAGAAACAATATTTCTTAAGGGTTCAAGAATTCCTTAAGCACATAGAATAATTTCCAATTTAGACTATCTAAAAATCTCGTGTTTTCATGTTCAACAATGCATAGATTTATTTATCCAATGCAATTAAGATTAGTGTCTTTAACTATTGGTCTAAGGAGTCAATTTTTAAAAAGGAGGTAGGAATTATATCTCCTTGGGGGTGTAAACCCTTTTACTCCCCAAGGCAAACAAAACTAGCTAGGAAGTACTAGGACGGCCTAAGCCCTTTTACTTATCCTAGTAAAACCTTATGCAACAATTGTTCCAAGAAAAAAATGATGGGTTTAGTGGTGTTGTATTCCCTTATACTCCCCAATAATTCTATCAAAAATAAACTTGTAACCAAGAAAAGAAGCAATACAAGATAGATTCTTCACCTAGTCCAAGCATTAACAAGATAAACCTCTTCTTTACCAAGACTAATCCACCACAATGAAATATAATATCTCCAAGAGAGATAGTGTACTAATTATTCCACCAATAGCAAAGAAAAACCATAGAAAAATAAAAAGAGAGAGAGATTGCCCAAATAGGGCACCAATTTCAGCTAGAAGATTTCTCACAATGGGAGAGTCGTGATCAAATGAGATAGGAATGATCTCTATTTATACAAAACACTTGAATAAGAGTTTTTCCACAAAACTTAGGGTAAGACACAAAGTAAGGGGACAAAAACCCTTACCTTTACCCTTTACAATATAAAATTTAAATTTAAATTTAAAAAATTCCATAATAGAAACCCCTAAGGTGATGTCATCCCTCTAAGAGTGACATCTTGACCCCTTGAGCAGGTCATTGGAACAGAAGGTTGAGGTCATTGAGGATTCTAGATCCTCCCTCTTATGCACTATAGACTCCTCAAGTCATCTCCAACCAAATCATGCCAAGTGTCAATGTGTAGAAACTCTACCACCACAACCTCAACCCTAGGTGACGTCAAGCCCTCTTTATATGGTGTTTTGGCTCCAAGAATAAGTTGTTGGGATAGTAATAGGTTAGGTGAGGTCTTCCATGGTGTTATAGAAGGCCTCCAAAGGTAATCATCATCATCCGGCATGTGGGCCTTGGTATCCAACCTATGGGATTCAAGCCCCAAGGAAGCCCAAGATAGGCTTGTTATTCCAAATATGTCCACCAGCTAGGTCCTTCAAAGAAAATAAATATTCCCTCCAATGATCTCAATTAAAAGTCATCATGATGAGTAAATAAAATCAATAAAATATGCATACAAGCATGTACATCCAAACTACCTCGTGAAAATAAACAAGTGCTCAAAGACCCTATGTAATTCACCAAGTTTAGGTATGGGAGGGTTCACAAAGCGACCCATTGGGTGAATCTACCTCAAGTTTAGGAGTGTTTCCCAAGGGGACCTTTATCTAATTCATGTGGATGAAGTGATATGGATGGGGGAAAGACTCTTGGGGATGGGGTTCATGACATACAAGGGATTTTAGTGTCTCATTAATGGGTGCCTTTGTAGAGGATGTGTTGCACCTTCATTTTCAATGCAACCTTTTTCCAAGGCCATTTATTTCCTTTTATTCTTTTAAGATGTTTCCAGGTTGAAGCCAAGGTGGGGATTCTACCTAAGCATGAAAAAGAGTGCCCACCTTGACTCTACCCTGGTCACATCATGCTTCCCCAAGTTGAAAACATGTGTCGGGCTTCTATCTAAGCATGAAAAACAATGCCCATAGATGCTCCACCTTAGTTGGAATTTGTATTAGTTATTTTTCATGGGTCCCATTAATTATTTACAAAATACATTTCAATGTCATCAGGGTACCTGGGAGAGAATTTAGAAGGTTTATGATTGTCTTTTATCTTTTACCATCTACAAGCCGCTGGGCCTTCGGCCCCTTCTTGAGTCAGTACACCCAAAAATCCCAAAAGGTAAGGAGATGAGGGGATGAATTATGGAAAGTGACAAATATGGTTGGAAATGGCATGATGACTCGTCAAGAGAACCTCCTAGTATCAAAACTTTCCCCAAGGGTGACCCACTTACTAGGGCGTAATGTCAACCACTAAAGTGAAACAAGGAAAACAACATAATGTCCAAGCAGACATTACATAATCAAAAGAAATTTAAAATGAAACAAAATCAAATACCTCAAATATTGAAATGACACTCACCATAATAATTTACTTGTACCTAATGTAGCAATACCCAATGTCTTCCAGAATCTATCTAATGTGGTGTATCCCATCGTGATGAACCTGGAGCGATGGTGCCGAGGTGGGTCTCTGTCTCTGTAACTGGACATTGTTGGTCAATTTGTCTCTCAGTACTACATGTATACAACTTGAGGGCCTCGAGACATCATATCCTCAGTTATCCCTAGGAGTTGGGGATAATAGGTGCGACCACCTGTAAGGTGTCAGTTTTGAAGGACATCTACACCTTCTTCAAATTTAAGATTGCATTGTTTTCAAAGGCCCAATCAATTCCCAATAATGTAGGATATGGATCAGACTCATCCATGATCTCAATGAATTCAAAATCGGCCTTCATATTCACTCCTTCAATGTTGAACTCTACTTTCTTCAGCCAACCTATGGGATAGATATTGTATTTATTGGCTAACCAGAGCTATATGGGAAACCAAAATAACTTAGGATTACCCATCACTTTCCAAGACTTGTTGGGATATATATTCACGTCAGATCCCAGATATAACATGACTCCATACATGGCATACCCACCAAGATTTGTTTTCATCTTGAAATCTTGTTCAGTGTGCTTCTACTTTTTGACCTCTCATACATCTCTCTCTGACAGCGGAGTCTATATGGTAGTTTATTATCCTTTTTATTTCATGCAAGAAGTTAACATATGGGTCAACTTACTTGCAGTTTTTGGGTCTTTGAGAAATCACAAACAACAGTGTAAGAAGGTATTGAATTTCTCTTCAGCTTCTTCCATGCAACCTAAGTTGTGCAAGGCTTCTGCACATGTTGTGCATTGCAACTCTTCCTGGCATTGTTATTCATAGGATTTTTTCTTAATGCATCACAACATAGTCTGTATGCATGCTTCCTCTATCGATCTTTGGGTTGTGCGCTGGATTTTCTCACGCATGTGAGCCTCCTCCAAATATATTATCATCATGCACTAAAGTTATTCACGCATACAATCTTCTTCCAGTGACCTCTTTGTCTCCCACTACACTTCTTCACGGATCCATTCTTCCTATAGCGACCTCTGTGTCATCCTCTTCACTTCCTCCTAGATCCAGGCCTCTTCAAGAGACCTCTAAGTCATGTGTTTCATCTCCTCGCACACTCTTTCTTTTTCCATACCCTTATGCACATTGTACATAAATTGCTTCTACTAGGCATCATTAAACATAAGAGGGGGTTTGGGTGCCTTTATGATCTTACCATATCGTTTTTAACTTGATCCTTCACCATGCTCAAAGTATGCCTTAGTCTTTTTCCCTTTGTGGGTCACTACCCGGACGCATGCTTCTTTGTTGTTGTTTTTCTTCTTCTTTTTGCACATCTCAGCATGCAACATGTTACAGTTAGTGTTTTTTTTCCTCCCACTTCTTTAGTAAGTTGGGAAAATCCTCGATTACATGTTTAGGACTATTACAATATGCACATAGCACACATGAATTAGTGCAAAATCATGATACATGACCAATCTCACCTGAATTGAAACATGTGGGGGGGTCTACCACCTCCACCACCATATTAGCAGTCACGAACAGGTCCATATCCACCTCAGGGTCCTCCTTCATATCTTCCTCTATCAGTACCACCACACTCACTACCCTTTTTCTCCTCTTGCACCTAGAAAGCATCCTGAGTGTTGTCTTGCATTAACTGAAGGGAGCGTCAACTATTGAAATCATGGCCTATAGATTTACAAAACTCAGAAAATGGCCCCACTACTTGAAAATATCATACCATTATGATTGTCCCGATGGAAATGGACTCGATGCGCCAATTTCCACATAATTTGGAAGGATCAAGCACTCGTCTTGATGATTCCACACTGAAAGGAATGTAGTATACCATATGTGCTCATGCACTACTTTAGTCTTGGCCATATCTGGAATTTGTATTTTTAGGTTGGTTAGTTGTGATTGAACCTGCACCAACCTGGTTGATGTATCTATGCCTCCAACTGTAGCCTCTAATTGCATCGTGATCTCAACCTCCTCAGCCTGGGTCATCACCTTTTCTAGGTGAGTGGGAATTAGATATGGGAGAGAAACCACACAATGAACAACTCGTTATGTTATATGTTGGTTGTGGAGCCTGATTATTTTCCTGAATCAAAGATCTTGTGTTTTTCAGGCGTGTTTATACCCCGTGAAGACTTTACACCCCAGAATTATGTACACTCTTACACGCGGGGGAATGCAGAGGGGGGGTACCCCTCTGCGAGGTCTGGAGGGGCTATCCCCCTGGCTGGGGGTTTGGAGGTGAAGCCCCGGAAGGAAAAATTTCCTTGTAAAAGTATAGTGAAATTTCATTGTAAATCTGGACCGTTCATTATAAGGTCGTAGATCTAACAGTAGAAATTATGTTAGGGTTTTTTTCCCTAGAAGGCAACCCTCTTTTATGAGGGAAATGTATTGCGGCTATGTATGATGGTGATTATTGTATTCTGAGAGAGGAGACTGTGAGAGAAAGATGAGGAAGCTACAGTGGGATTTTTTGTAGGTTGTATCCCTTCATTTGTTGGATAATAATAAAGGAAGGACCTGGAAATTTCTCTGGTGGATGTAGCCCATAGTGGGTGAACCACGTAAATCTATGTCTCTCTTGTATTGTGTATCTTCTGTGTTTTGTTTCCGCATTTGTTTTATTTTTATTGCTCTGCGGTCCTATTTTCTAACAACTGGTATCAGAGCGAAAGGTAACTTGCAGGAAAAGAGGGTTCCTGGTTTGAGTGGGAGCAATGTCAAAAGATGGAAAGTTTTGGGTCAAGAAATTTAACGGCCAAAACTACCAGTTATGGAAGATGCAGATGGAAGATTATTTATATCAGAAGGATATATTCCTACCATTGGGCGGAGTAGCAAAGAAGCCAATGGCCATGAAGTATGAAGAATGGGAGATTCTTGATAGAAAGGCTCTAGGAATGATACAGCTGAGCTTGGCAGCATCGGTGGCTTTCAATATTTCGAAAGAAAAGACAACAAAGGATCTGATGGACGCGTTGGATAAAATGTATGAAAAACCCTCGGAATCTAATAAGGTATTTCTAATGAAGAGATTATTTAATATGAAGATGTTAGAAGGTGGGTCTGTTGCAGATCATTTAAATGAATTTAATACAGTTACTAATCAACTAAGTTCCATAAAAGTGGACTTTGATGATGAGGTTAGGGCTCTTCTAATCTTGTTCTCATTGCCAGAAAGTTGGAACGGCTTGGTCATGGTTGTAATTAACTCTGTCTCTGGTTCAAATACTTTAAAATTTGATGATGTTGTTGGTGTTATCCTTAGTGAGGAAATGCGATGGAAAATCACAAGTGAGACATCAGGTAATGCGTTGAACATGGAGAATAGGGGAAGACAAAAGGATAGAGGAAAGGGCTCAGGGAATCGTGGGAATTCTAGGAAGGGCAGATCCAAATCCAGACTTGGAAAGATAGAGTGTTGTAATTGTGGGAATAAAGGACATCTGAAGAAAGACTGCAAAGCTCCAAAGAAACAAAGAGATGGACAATGTGAGAGAAATCAGGAAGAAAATGTAACAGGTGATTTGTTACAAGATGCTTTGATTATTTTTGTAGATAATATTTATGAGTCTTGGGTAGTAGAATCAGGGGCTTCATTTCATGCCACACCCCATAAGAAACATTTTCTAGATTATGTTCAAGGTGATTTTGGACAGGTTCATTTGGGTGATGATGCACCATGCAAAATTGTTGGAATGGGANTGAAAGAGGTAAGACATGTTCCAAATTTAAGGAAAAATCTAATTTCAACAGGGCAGTTGGCAAGTGAAGTTTGTATATCCATATTTACAGATAAGATGTGGAAGGTCATCAAAGGATCATTGGTGATAGCAAAAGGAGAGAAGGTAGGTAGATTGTATTTATGTACTGGTAATATTGACTCTTATATATATTTAGCTTCTACAGGAGTGGGTACAACAGTGTGGCATCATAGGCTGGGACACATGAGTGAGAAGGGTATGAAGATCCTTCACAAAATAAATTTTCTGCCAGATCTTAAACAAATTTATTTGGACTTCTGTGAGCATTGTGTTTATGGAAAACAAAAGAGAGTCAGATTTCTCAGAGTCGGAAAAGAAAAGAAGAATGAAAGGTTAGAGCTTGTGCATACAAATGTATGGGTACTATCTCAGGTATCATCTCTTGGTGTCTCTCATTATTATGTTACTTTTATTGATGATGCAACTAGAAAAACTTGGGTTTATTGCATTCGATAAAAATCTGATGTTTTTGATACTTTTAAGAAATGGAAAGATTTAGTTGAGAATGAGATAGGAAAAAGTTTGAAGTGTCTCAGATCAAATAATGGAGGTGAATATTGCAGCAAGGAGTTTGATGATTACTGTTCATACCATGGGATTCATAGAGAGAAGACAATTCCAAGAACACCACAAGAAAATGGTGTGTCAGAAAGGATGAATAGGATAATCATGGAGCGTGCAAGGAGTGTGAGATTGCATGTCGGTTTGCCCTTACAATTCTAGGAAGTTTCTATAGATACTATTGTTTACTTAATAAACAGAGGACCTTCAAGCTCTTTGGATGGTAGAATTCCAGAGGAGGAATGGACAGGAAAAAAGGTAAACTATTCTTTTTTTGAAAACTTTTCATTGTGAAGCATTTGTCCATATTGATAAAGAAAATAGAACAAAGCTTGAGTCTAAATCCAAGAAGTGTACCTTTATTGGATACGATGTTAATGATTTTGGTTATCGCTTATGGGATTATGAAAATAACAATATCATTAGGAGTAGAGATGTCATATTAAATGAGAAGGTCATGTACAAAGATTAGTTGCAGGGAAAGAAACAGGAAGAAGAAAAACAAGAATACATGGTGGTTGATGAGATCACTAAAAAAGAAATTCCAAAGGAACCTGAAAATCAAAATGTACAACAATAGGAGCAACATGTACCTCAAACACCTGCAAGTGTTGTTAGAAGATCTACCAGGTTAAGTATACCCCCTGAACGATACTCTCCTTCATTGTATTATTTATTGTTGACTGATTCTGGTGAACCTGAATGTTATGAAGAGGCAATGCAGGTAGACACCAAAAAGAAGTGGGAGAAACGCATGAAAGAGGAAATGGATTCCTTGGAAAATAACCAGACTTGGGACTTGGCTTAGTTGCCTGCAGGAAAAAGATCATTGCAGAATAAATGGGTTTACAAGTTGAAGGAAGAAGATGGAGGAGAAAATCAGTACAAGGCTAGACTTGTTGTAAAGGGGTTTGCACAAAACAAATGTATATATTTTGATGAAATATTTTCTCCTATTGTTAAAATGACTTCAATTAGGACTATTTTAAGTCTTGTGGTAGTAGAAGATTTGCATCTTGAACAGTTAGATGTAAAAACAGCTTTTCTCCATGGGGATTTGGAAGAAGAGATTTATATGCAGCAGCCACAGGGGTATGAGGTCAAAGGGAAGGAAAATTTGGTATGCAGGTTGAAGAAGAGATTGTATGGCCTAAAGAAAGATCCAAGGCAGTGGTATTTGAATTTTGATAGGTTTATGATAGAACAGGGTTATAGTAGATGTCATTCTGATCATTGTGTTTATTTTAAAAGGCTAGAAAATGGAAGCTATATTATCTTGCTATTGTATGTAGATGACATGCTTGTTGCAGGGTCTAATATGCATGATATAAATATTCTCAAGAATAAATTAGCCAATTCATTTGCGATGAAGTATTTGGGTGCTGCAAAGAAAATCTTTGGCATAAGAATAACAAGAGACATGAAAAATCGAAAATTGGCATTGTCTGAGGGTGAGTACATAGAGAAGGTGTTGGAGAGGTTTAGAATGCAGAATGCAAAACCAATTAGTACACCTTTGGCCAACCATTTCAACTTAACTAAGGAAATGTGTCCCAAGACACAGGAGGAGATAGAATACATGTCCAGGGTCCCTTATTCATCAGCAGTTGGCAGCTTGATGTATGCAATGGTTTGCGCAAGACCAGATATTTCACATGCAGTGGGAGTTGTGAGCAGGTATATGAACAATCCAGGTAAAGAACATTGGGAGGTAGTAAAGTGGATTCTCGGGTATTTGAGAGGTACTACTACTCATGCATTATGTTTTGGAGGTTCATACACTTTTCTACAGGGATATGTTGATTCAGATATGGCAGGTGATAAAGACAACAGGAGGAGCACCACATGGTATGTTTTTACTATAGGTGGAACAACAGTAAGTTGGATTGAGAAACTGCAAAAGGTTGTTTCACTTTCAACAACAGAGGCAGAGTAGTTGCTGCTACAAGATCTAGTAAAGAGATTATTTGGTTACAAAGGTTTATGGAGGAACTAGGAAAGAAGAAGGAGAATAGCAGGTTGTACTGTGACAGTGAGAGTGCAATTCATCTTGCAAAGAACTCAGCCTTCCATTTGAAGACTAAGCATATACAGTTGAGGTACCACTTTGGAAGATGGACATTTGAAGTTGGAAAAGATACACACTAGCCAAAATCCTGCAGATATGTTAACAAAGGGAGTAACCAGAGAGAAACTGAGTTCCTGCTCAGTTTCAGTTGGTCTTCAAGAATGAATATGAATATGAGAAATTTTCTAGGTCTAAGAAGATTCAGAGTGAAACATATACAACAATGGTGGAGTTGTTGAGATCATTCTCCAAGTGGGAGATTGTTGGTTGTGGATCCTAATTATCTTCCTGACTTAGAGGTCTTGTGTTTTTCAGTCGTGTTTGTACCCCATGAAGAATTTACACCCCATAAGTATGTACACTCTTCCATGTGGGGGAGTGCAGAGGGGGGGTACCCCCTCTGCGGGGTTCGAGGGGCTTATGCCCCCGGTTGGGAGGTTCGGGGGAAAGTGGGCCCCCAGTGGGGGTTCGGGGGTAGCGTCCCCCGATGAGGGTTCGTGGGCGAAGCCCCTGAAGGAAAAATTACCTTGTAAAAGTATATTGTAATTTCATTGTAAATATGGACCTTTCATTATGAGGTCACAGATCTAATGGTAGAAATTATGTTAGGGTTTTTTGCCTTAGAAGGAAACCCTGTTTTATGAGGGAAATGTATTGCAACTGTGTATGATGGTGAGTATTGTATTCTAGGAGAGGATACAGTGAGAAAAAGATGAGGAAGTTACATCGGGCTTTGTTATAGGTTGTATGCCTTCATTTGCTGGATAATAATAAAGGAAGGACCTAGAAATTTCTCTAGTGGACGTAGCCCACACTGGGTGAACCATGTAAATCTATGTCTCTCTTGTATTATGTATCTTCTGTGTTTCTTTTCGGCATTTGTTTTATTTTTATTGCTCCATTGTCCTGTTTTCTAACATTGCACATCCTTAATATGGAACATCATCCTATCCAACAAGATCTTGAAATGCTGGTCATAATCCTACATGATTTCTCCTTCTTTCTGCTTGATTTCCTTGACTTTTGTAATGCATTAGAACTCTAACTTCATCTTTTGAAAGTCCTAAAGAAGGTCTTGCTTGATCTCATCTAGGGACCTCACTTTTCCCACCAGCACAATAGACTTATATTTCATGTACCATGTTAGGGATATATCCCTAGACGTAGTCTCGAGTTGCACGATATTCATCAGATCATTTGTAATTCTCTTTAAAGGAAAGATTGCTTCATAGGTGAACCAATTCTACTCTATGTCATCCTTACCCTTTTCATGGAACATGGGAAACCTTAGTGTACTATCTCTATTTTCCATATTCAAACTAGAACTAGTTCCTATTTTCTGGATTCTATGGGCTAGATATTTCCACACTACTATCGTCTGGGACAAAGTATTGTTGGCTTCACCTTATTATTCACTCATATAATAACTTTTTTCTTCTTCTTATCTTTTCCTGAATCCAATATCTTCACTGACTGATGTGTTTTCTTCTTGATTAAGATGCACAACGGGGGAGGTATAAAGGGGGTGTGAGACCATATTCTTATTAAAATTCTTTTGAGGTGACCCAAAGAGATATCTACTTGTAGCTATGCAATACCATCCAATAATATCAAATCATCTCACCCATCACTAGGGGAGCGTCCAACTTCCTTTTCTTTTGGAACACTACCAAGATGTACCCTCTCTTTTTGACCTGGCTATGCACCCCAAACATGCACGCCTACCTCTGGGATGATCCACACACTGTCATTGCACACACCATCTATCGGTATAATTTTTGCACTGCCACCTTGTGCATAATCACTCTCTCCACTCATCACATCACTTCTCAATGAACCATCCTCTCTCCTACTCAGTACACTACCACTATGTCGAGATTCAAATTCTCATTTTATTGGTGCCTCATGGTATTGTGTGACAACTTCTCTTCTTATCATTGTGTAACCATGTGGCTCTTCCTCCTCCGAGTCCATGGGCACAACACAAATTTTTTCTCATGCACCACACATCTGTTCTCTCTTCTCTCTTAAGGTTCTGCCATACCACAATAACCAAAGGGTATGGGATTCATCACCTAGGCCCTGACTACCACTACTATCACTACTGACATATTCCACACCAAGCCTCTTTGCATGCATGTCCTTGCCTATGATCCACTCTGGCACAACATTTTATCCCACAACACTTCTTGGTGTGAGTCTCCTCTTCATTCTGGGCCCAACACCTCACTGCACACCCTTGGATAACTCTTCATTACTCTACTCAAATTTATCTCTCATATCATCTCCTCTTTCATATCTCTTGACTCTTTCTCTCCTCTTCTCTTTTGGGTCCATTACAGTCCTCACCTCATCTCAACTATTTCTTTTATCCCCGACACTAGATCCATCTTCTAGCTCTCTTTTTACCCAAAATTTTCCAAAGCCCCCCCAGCGCCAGGGGGTTTACTCAAGCATTCTATCAGGATCCATTTGCATCATTATTCTTTCCATGCACAACATCTTGATCCAAAGTGGAATTTCTTCTAGCATCTACCTTCTTGGACCTTCTTCAAACTTTCTTTCAACCTCACTAAACGAATCACTATATTCTATAGAAAATTCAATAATGTATCCTTCCTTCACTTGAGCAAACTAGAAATAAATATCCAGAGTCCACTTGTTATCTATAACCTTCAAACTATCAAACTTGGCTTGATACCAAACTATCGGCTCTAATGGAAACATAGCCGAAATGACTTCAACTTGTATCTTTAACCATTCATGCAACATTCATGGAAATTTTGCAAAGAAGAGCTTATGCATGTCTGAGTAAGGATATATGAATTTCCATTCTTTCGCATTCACCCATAATCCTTGCAACTCTCGCAAGGTAAACTCATCTTCTTCCACTTCTATCCAGTCTTGAATATCCTCAAAAGTATTCCAACTCATTTTGTTTTTTCCATCGATCTCAAAAAGACTTCAAGTCTCCAAAACATAACCATTTGTTGGGCATTTTGTCATGATTTTTAGTCCATGCTTTCACACGTACCGACCTTCTTAACACTACATATTTTTAGACTGAGGGCTATTCTAGAGCATGTTCAACAAAAACCCCTAATCACTGACATATCAATCTGCAACCAAGGTCAAGGAAGGTCTCACTCGAGATGTAGAGAGGATCAAAAGGTTTTGTGTCACGGATGGAGTATTAAACATTTGAAACTGAACTTCTATTAGAATCCACGGAACTCATATTTGACAGACTATTTTTCATAACTAAGAATTAAAACAATACACACATATATTCAACTTATTCATAATAGACACATAATATAATTGTTGGTTATGGAGCTTGATTATCTTACTAATTCAGAGGTTTGTTTTAGTCTTTCTAGGATCCCATTTCCTAACAGGGGGGTGTAGGGGGGGACTTCCCCCTCACTATTATCATCAAGGGTTTCTGGGGGTGGGGGGGGGAACAATTATTGGAGCCCCCTCTTGGTGGGGGATTCAGGGGAAGTGCCCCCGAAGTGAAATTTTGGGAAAATATTCATTGTAAAATATTGTAATTTCGTAGTCAATATAGACCGTTCATTATAAGGTCACAAATCTAACGGTAAAATTTATGTTAGGAATTTTTTCCCTAGAAGGCAACCCTCTTTTCATGAGGGATTTGTATTATGACTTTGTATGTGAGTGAATATTGTATTCTGAGAGAGGATATTGTGATATATAGAAGAGAATGTTACAATAGGTGTGTTGTACGTTGTATCCCTTCATTTTTCTAGATAATAAAAAGGAAGGACCTGACAATTTATTTGGTGGATGTATACCACACCGGGTGAACCATGTATATTTGTGTCTCTATTGTATTGTGTATATTTTGTGTTTTATTTCTGCATTTGTTTTATTTTATTTCTCCACAATCCTGTTTTTCTAACAAATGGTATCAAATCCAAAGGTAACTCGCAGGAAAAGAGGGTTTCTGGTTTCAGTGGGAGCAACGTCAGAAGATGGAAAGTTTAAGGTCGAGAAATTTAATGGCCAAAACTACCAGCTATGGAATATACAAATGGAATATTATTTTTATCAAAAGGATCTTTACCTACCATTGGGTGGAATATCAAAGAATTTGACGACCATGAAGGATGAATAATGGGAGGTTCTTGATAGAAAGGCACTAGGAATGATACGAATGTTCCTGCTAGCATTAGTGGCTTTCAATATTTTGAAATAAAATACGATGTAGGATTTGATGAGTGCATTGGCTAAACTATATGAAACACCATCGACTTCCAACAATGTATTTCTAATGAAGTGATTATTTAATATGAATATGTAAAAAGGTGGGTCTATTACAAATCATTTAAATGAATTTAATACGGCTACTAATCAGCTAGGTTCTATAAAAGTGGACTTTGATGATGAGGTTAGGGATCTTATAATATTCTTCTCATTTCCATAAATATGGAATGGCTTGGTCATGGTTGTGAGTAACTTTGTCTCTGGTTCAAATGCTCTAAAATTTGATGATGTTGTTGGTGTTATTCTTAGCGAGGAAATGCGACGAAAAAGCACAGGTGAGATATCAGGTAATGCATTGACTATGGAGAATAGAGGAAAACAAAAGGAAAGAGGAAAAATTCTAGGGAACCATGATAATTCTAGGAAGGGAAGATCGAAATCCATACTAAGAAAGATAGATTGTTGGAATTGCGGGAAGAAAGGACATCTGAAGAAAGACTGCAGAGCTTCAAAGAAACAAAGAGGTGGACAACAAGAGAAAAATCAAGAAGAAAATGTAGCAGGTGATGTGTTATAATATTATTTGATTATTTATTTAGATAATATTACTGATCCTTGGGTATTAGATTTAGGGGCTTCATTTCATGCCACACCCCATAGGAAACATTTTCAAGATTACGTTCAAGGTGATTTTGGATAGGTTCATTTGGGTGATGACACACCATGTAAAATTTTTGTAATGGGTAAGGTACAAATAAATAAAAATAACAGAAACCAATGGCTACTGAAAGAGGTAAGACATGTTCCATATATGAGAAAAAATCTAATTTCAACAGGGAAGTTGACAAGTGAAGGTTCTATATCTACATTTATAGATAAGGCATGGAAGGTCACTAAAGGATCACTGGTGATAGAAAAAGGAGAGAAGGTAGGTACATTGTATTTGTGTATTGGTAATGTTAACTCCTCTATCTCTTTAGATTCTACAGGAGTGATACAACACTGTGGAATAATAGGCTTGGACGCATGAGTGAGAAGGGGATGTAGATACTTCACAAAAATAATTTGTTTCCAGATCTTAAACAAATTGATTTGGATTTCTATGATCATTGTGTTTATGAAAATTAGAAGAGAGCCATATTTCTCAGATTCAGAAAAGAAAATAAGAGTGAAAAGTTGGAGCTTGTGCATACACATGTATGGGTACTATCTCATGTATCATCTCTTGGTGTCTCTTGTTATTATGTTAATTTTATTGATGATGCAACTAGGAAAACTTGGGTTTATTGTATTCGACAAAAATCTAATGATTTTGATACTTTTTAGAAATGGAAATATTTGGTTGAGAATGAAACATGAAATAGGTTGAAGTGTCTCAGATCAAACAATGGAGGTGAATATTGCAACAAGTATTTTGATTCTTACTTTTCATATCATGGGATTTGTAGAGAGAAGACAGTTCCAGGAACACCACAAGAAAATGGTGTGCTGGAAAGGATGAACAGGACAATCATGGAACACGCAAGGAGTACGAGATTGCATATTGGGTTTCCCTTACATTTCTGGGCAGATGTTGTAGATATTGTTGTTTACTTAATAAACAGAGGACCTTCAAGATCTTTGAATGGTGGCATTTCAAAGGAGGCATGGAAAGGTAAAATGGTAAACTATTCATTTCAAAAGAATTTCAGTTGTCAAGCATTTGTCCATATTGATAAACAAAGTAGAAAAAAGATTGAAACAAAATCCAAGAAGTGTACCTTTATTGGTTATGGCGTTAATGATTTTTGTTATCACTTATGGTATTATGAAAATCACAAAATCATTAGGATTAGAGATGTCATATTCAATGAGAAGGTCATGTAAAAACATCAGTTGCAGGGAAGGAAACAGGAAAAACAAAAACTAGAATACACAGTTCTTGATCAAATCAAAGAAAAATAAACTCCAAAGGTACCAGAAAAATCAAAATGTACAAAAACAGGAAAAGAAGGTACCTCAAACTCCTACAAGTGTTGTTATAATATATACTAGGTTAGGTAGACCTCATGAACGATACTCTCCTTCATTGTATTATTTATTGTTGAATGACTCTGGTGAACCAAAAAGTTATAAAGAGGTAATGTAGGTAGACACTAAAAAAGAGTGGGAGCAAGGCATTAAAAAGGAAATGGATTCTTTGGTAAATAACGCTACTTGGGACTTGGTTCAATTTCCTACAAGAAAACTATCATTGTAGAATAAATGGGTTTACAAGTTGAAGGAAGAAGATGGATGCAAAAAGCGGCACAAGGCTAGACTTTTTGTAAATGGGATTACGCAATAGAAAGGTATAGATTTGATGAAATATTTTCTCTTATGGTTAAAATGACTTCAATTAGGACTATTTTAAGTCTTTTAGTAGTAAAAGATTTGCATTTTTAACAATTATATGGAAAAAAAACTTTTCTCTATGGGGATTTGGAGGAAGATATTTATATGCAAAAACCATAGGGGTATGAGGTCAAAGGGAGGGAGAATTTGATATTCAGGTTGAAGAAGAGCTTGTATTCCCTAAAGCAAGATCCAAGGCAATGGTATTTTAAGTTTGATAGGTTTATGACAGAGCAAGATTATAGTAGATGTCATTCTGATCACTTTGTTTATTTTAAGAGGCTAGAAAATGGAAGCTATAATATCTTTCTATTGTATGTAGATGACATGTTTTTTGCAGGGTCTAGCATGAAGGATATGGATGTTCTCAAAAAATATTTAGCTAATTCATTTGTGATGAAGGATTTGGGTGCTACAAATAAAATCCTTGATATGAGAATAACAAGAGACAGGGGAAATCACAAATTGACATTGTCTCAGGGTGAGTACATAGATAAGGTGTTGGAGAGGTTTAAAATGTAGAATGAAAAACCAATTAGTACACCTTTGGATGAGCATTTCAAATTAAACAAGGAAATGTGTCCCAAGACACATGAGAAGATAGAATACATATCCAGGGTCCCTTATTCATCAGTAGTTGGCCTTCAAGAATGAAGGTGAAAATGAAAAATTTTCCAGGTCCAAGGTGGATCATATTCCAATAGGCACAACAACAATAGATTTGTTGTGATCAGTCTCCAAGTGGGATATTGTTGGTTGTGGAGATGGATTATATTCATGATTCATAGGTTTGTTTCAACCATGATTGGATCCCATTTCCTGATGGGAGGGTGTGGGGGGGATTTTCCCCCCACTATTATCGTCAGGGGGCAGAAATTAATGGATCCCCCCTTGGTAGGGGATTGAGGGGAAACACCCCTGAAGAAAAATTTTGGGAAAAATTTCCATGTAAAATATTGTAATTGTCATATCTTTATTATTGGGAGCATTCAATCACGTAGAGATATAAAGTGCACTGAATAGATTCTTAAGACATCCATAGAATTCCATATCATTAATATGTGACACAATGGGAATAAGTTAGAATGAGCCTTGCCTTAGGATTCAGACAAAACAAAGACACATGAATATATTCAAAACATCACATGATTACAATAGGCTCAGAGTGAGCTTGAGATTGATATCCAATCGACTATTTCACACACTAACTAGCTAACTCTTGTTTAGAGCTTAGAGATGCCCTTCACATATTTCAATTCTATGGAGTGTAGTCTCTTTTTTCTATGATCCACTCACTTTTCAAATCCAAATTCCTTGCATGCTTCTGGTTCTTTCCAACACTCCATGTGGACTCTCTAAATCAGGGGAAATCCTAACTACCTAGCCAAATCATGTTCTCACTGACCCACATATTCATATGTTGTGGACACTAATCATTACAGGATATTGCCCAATGATTCTTTTCTTGATTCCAGTAGGCATCTTCTTGGTTTCCAGTGCAACTGACAAAACTTGGACCGATGCACATTTGGTAGTCTTTATGCTCAATGCATTTTTTTCAAACCTGGTCTGATGCAAACTTTATGCCATTCATCATGTATTTCCTTCGATGCATGTAAAAATATGAAATGAGCGCACACAAATTCATTTTTGTGCACGCGTAAAACTAGAGCCAAAAATTTGGGTTCCAACAATGGAAAACCAAAAGAGAAATCGATTTGCCTACCAATTGTCGCTCAACTGATCTGAGTCAACACATGCCCAATCCTCACTAAAATTCGACAATACCTGTTGTGCTGCTTATATGTTTAGTATAATGCACTCATTAATTATCAATCTGAGATTCATAATCAACAGAGTTACAAGAGACCAGTAAGAAAGGTAATTCTAATGTCATGAGTATAGAACTATTCTAGATTATGTATGCTAGAAACAAAGCAAAATAGAAAAATGAAACACACTTTGGTTTTGTTTCATAGAGAGGCTATCTACTCCATTATGGCACATGCAAGTATGAGATGGAGCTCTTTTGACAGATCAACTCTGCAATCTGACCCAGAAAACTAACTATGCAATCACACTTCTGAAATAGAAATCACACAGCAATCATCAAGACATAGCATGGGTAGTTCAACAATCAATATACTGAGTATGTTGTGGTTCACAATGTGCTGTTGTGAACTTCACTAGTTGTCCTTCAAATATGTCTCACTACTACTGCCAACATTCATGTCCATGAAACAAAATCAAATTCATAAAAATAAAAAATAGAGCATATGCAAAAGTGAGTAAAGATCTCTGAGCTATCATATAATCGAAATCCTAGTCTAAACTATACCGCTATCATTTGAAAGAATTAAAGCTTCAGCTAATCTAACATTTACACTATTTAAATCAAATGCTAATACTAATCTACGAAGATGCTGACCTTTGTTCGGTGGTGGGCCCTTGCCTCTTCAACAGGTTAGCGACTAGAGTCTACAGTAAGCTTGCTTTCAACCCACACATTACTCTTACTCAAACTTCAAAACATAGAATCAAACTATGCTAACAGCTCAACTCACATTCAATCATAGATTATCAAGACATGGAGATAAATGACGTCCTTCTATTAATATTCACCCAGAATATGTTCTACAATATGTAACGCTGCTTCACATGTCATGTTTTGCTAACTCTCCACTACCTCTACCATCCTTGCCATGACTATTTAAACAATCTTAGTCGTGAAACACAAGGAGGTGAAATATTTTTCAAATCAGTCAATTGTCAAATTTAATTATTCGGTTACATATCTTAAGCTTCATCCTCATGACACGAAGTTCATGAGGATGAAGCAATAACAAACTATCCTAACATAGCCTTGCTAAAACATTTATGATTCAATAAAAATCCAACAATTGTCTTGGGCACAATCTGGAGCTAAACTTGGTACATTCATCTTCATGTATTGGTACCAGATCATGAAAGGTAGATGGTATCGTATCCGAACAATGCACAAAAGGTTGGTACCGAATCACGACAGTCTATGGCCATTGGTACCGGATAGTGATAGATGAGATTCGGTACCAGATCTGAATAGAAGGTGCGCTTGGTACCAGATAGCTGAGATGGTATAGGAAGGCAGGACTTATCTAGAGGTCAAAGGTTATACATGGAAAATTGAAGCATTAGTACATGAAAAATTTAATCTCCTAGCTCAATAAACCACAAAAATGCATTAATTAATTATACTTTACCTTACGACCTTATCAATGGCTAATGGTAGTGTTCTTTGTCATTTATCCAAGCTTAGGTAAGCCAAATAGGTATATATGAGGAGTATAATAGGGTAGGGGGGATGTCAATTTAGAGGCTCAACATTCCCCCATGCCAAAACCATTGCATGTCCTCATGCAACTGAAAACAAACCCAAAATTTTTCAAAACTTGAGACTGCATTCTTTACTTCTGTGGATTGATAATGTTGATGGCTGAGGCTTTTTCTTTCATCTCCATTTTTATGACCCTAATGTATTGTAGGAGTCGTAGTACCTTCTTGATATTATTATAAGTCTCTTCATGGTCATCTTGAAGTTGCTAGCTGGTTTCTTTAAATTGCTCATTTTCCTTTTTGATATACCTGTCCAATAGTTGGTATTCCTTCACTTCTTGTTTGAGTTTCTGATTTTGTTTTTGCAGTTCCCCAATCTTTTTCTTCATCTATTCTTTTATTAAGGTCCTTGTTGACTCCATTATTACTGGCTAGATATATTCTCTTTCCTCCACTTCTTCCCTCATCCCACATAAAGTAATAGTGGCTTGTTCCTCGGTCAAACTAGGGATGTCATCCTAGACTGATAAGTCTTCAGAAGGGGAGGTAAGATTGATTGGATCTTCCTGTGTATGAGGATTGACAATTGCCTTTCCTTTCTTTTCCATTCTCCTTGTGGTTCTTTTACAAGGAGGTACTAGATCAGGGGTGCTCACAGGCTTCCTTTTCTTTTTTTCTATTTGTGGAATGGTTACAAGGGATTGTTCTATAGACTGTTCACTTTTATTTTCTGAGCTATTCTTCCCTTTCCTTACAGTTTTTGTCTTATGGCCCTTCTCCTCAAGTGCTACTGTTGAAGTCTCCTCTACTAATTTGGTTTTACCTTTTGATTCTTGACTTTTAAATTTCTTATTGACTGTGGAAGAGGGCCCTACTTGTTTACTAGATTTTTTGTGTTGGCTCACTGTTCTGGATGATGATGGAGTTGCCTTATCTTTCTTGCCGTTTTTCTTTTGAGGTTCCTTACTTTTTTTTGGATCACGCTAGGCTTCCTCCATAATTTTTTTTTTTCTGTGGGAAGGTGTTGAGTGATAAGGATTTTCCAACTAATCCTTTGCTTCTTGATTTCATGTAAAACTAACATCTTAATAAGACATTGATGGTAAATGCTAGTCTTCTCAGTTTTGGATAGGGATTTGACACCTCTTACCATTTTCTTCAAACTCATCCATAAAAAATATGGGAAATCAATTTTAGGGCCTCCTTCAAAGTGTAATAGAAGCCTAAGATGATATATGAAGGTCACATCATACCTGCCCTCACAAGTGAGAAATCGTTGAAGACTAGCAATCATTGGATGATACTCTTCCTTGATATAGTTCCTAGGGATCCCCTTTTTCCAATCAGTGTGCTAATGGTCTTCTTTCAAAAATCATTGGCACATTTCCTTGTTGATTCCTACTCCTTTGAAATACTTGGCTCCTCTGTTAGGTAATCCCATGACCACCCTTAAGGTTTCTTCATTGATTGTTAGCTACAGATTGCCTATATGTGCAATCTCTCCATCGTAACCCTGAATAAATTCATGAGATATCTTCTCATGCTAGCCTGTGAATTTCTCCAAAAATGGCATCTATCCCGATCTATCATACTTCTCTAAACACAGTTGGAACTCCTCAATCTCTCTATAAATTTGGAAGACCGATTCATGTCTACTTACGACCATCGTTATAAATTGTGAGAAAAGAATCGGGCTGTAGCACAAGGATTTAGTCAGCTGATGAGGGTAAGGGTTTGGTACCAGAGGTCGCAGAGAGGAGTAGGCTCGGAACTAGAGAAAGGTAACAACAAGGGAAATATGGTGATGGCCTTGATAATGCGAATGGTAAGTTTAAGTAAGGATGCTGCAAGGAAAATTTAATACCAGATGAGGCTTATCTGGATAGCTTCGCCACCCAGATAAGACATTTCATTTCTACCCATTGATGTAATGATGAGGACAAGATGTTGGGTGTCAAAGCATCATTTTGGGATAGGTGATTGGACTTTTGAGTGGTGAATTTGATGTTGGATCATGGGTCATGACAGAAGATAAGTTCATGATTTTCTTAAGGATGAAGTACATTCATGACCTATCATTATTAGACATGCTTCATATTCATGCTTTGATGTGATTTTTCCCTCAACCATTTTCGAGAACTTATGAGAGGATTAATTAAGTTTAGGCATATGGGTATGAGGGATAGGTGAATGGTTTTAGTACTAAGGTCATAAGATCTAGTATATATTTTCATACCTATTGTAGTTTTATGAGTAGAGGAAAATAAATACCATGTTACCTTTGCTTTTACCTTTGTATGATCAATACCCATAGCATATGCGGCTTCTTATAGATTGTCATAATTCATCTTTTTAGGCTGGAGTTTTCTGGAAGCTTGGTACTGGAATTTTCTATACTTCTTTATTCAGTGCTTATCTTCTTTTCTGTTTGGTTCTGCAGGGTTGTAGGGTGATCATGATGGTTTCTGAAGGTGACATGTGAGTCTGAAAAAGAGTTCTGAAGGAGCTCTTTGACCTTCCCCCATGCCAAATATGTTGCATATCCTTATGCAAGAAGATTCAACACTCTGTATCATAATGGAGAAAAGATGATAAGATAAAATAAACCAAATCAAATTCAAGAAGTACATTTATCCCCTAACATATGATCACATGCCTAAAAATTGAAATTCCCTTTCTTTTGATGACTTATTGACAAAGGAAGCATTCAGCAATGAAAACAGGGAGGTTTTTATATGTTTACCATAAGAATAGATCCAACCTAACTTGCTTCAGATATTTACTATCATTAGATGTTATAGATAAATTTCACAGTATAAGTAGATTAGACTCCCTAGTTAGGGATCCACTCTTAAGAAGTTTCCTTCTTAGGTAATGTAGGCTTTAGATGCCAGACCGATAAAGTTGACTTAGGGTAATTATCAAATGGACATTTTCTTGTAGTAATTATGTTTCTTGTTAATATGGAGTTTGTATCTCATAAATGGCAATATTGACCTTTGCTTATAGTGTTCATGAAAAAAGTGAATTTTTCAATCAGACAAGTATAGACGAGACATTTCTCAACCAGAACCCACTTCCAGCAAGCATGTTCAGTACTCCAGTGGGGTATTTGTGATAATTAGTGAGATATAACTTCCCCAGGAAGAATGCCCCATTGCCAATAGGCCTGTTCAGTACCCTGATGGGTTTTCCTAGTCATACCATAGACCGGTACCCACTGCTAGTAGACCTGTTCAGTATCCCGGTGGGTTAGTCCCTTAAACCCTTTTTCCATCAGAGGCTTCTTGTCCATAGTCACCTATTTTGGTTTTTATTAAAGAGTGATTTGCACGGTGACATGGGAGGCTTGTCTGAAAACCTTTTTATAGGCTGGGATGGTATTGGTTTGGAAGGTATATTCTCTTCTTTGAATGTCTTTTAAAGATTTGTCTGAAGGAAAAATAAAATTTTAATGCACATTATTTCGTTAGAGTGATCCAGATGTATAATTTTGTCTGAGTTTGTCCATAAGAGAATGACCTAAAGTTTCCTTAGGGTATTGATACATCCTCTTCCATAAAACATTTCCTAGTGTGCCCATGATAGAGAGTGTTCATATACTCATATGTTACTCTTTAGTAAAGATAATCCAATGAATACTATTGAAGTCTAGTTAGGGTGAGATAGTTACTTGTAGGCTAATATATATTTTTTTGTCCCTTTAATCATGTTGAAATACTGGATAAAGGCAACTTCTAGTCTTTGAAGAAGATTATGGTTCTTTGAATAATCATAGGTAAAGATTGTGTCTTTTTTTTTGTCAAGCAACAAAACCAAAAGAAATTAATATACTTCCTTCTAGCTAGCAACAGAACCAAAAGAAATTAAATATACTTCCTTCTAGCTAGCAACAGAACCAAAAGAAATTAAAGATACTTCCCTTTAGTTGGCAACAAAACCAAAAGAAATTATTTCTTCAAAAGGGTTGCCATTTGATGTTGCATTCTGCTTCTTGGTTCCACCTTAATTGGTTGTTGCATGGCTTCATACTTCATATTAATTGACATAAGATTTTGAAATATGCGTAGCTTTCCTTGTCAATTAGGTAATGTGACCTGATAGTGCCGTATAAGGACAGACTTCTGGTACCGGACCAACACGGGATTTCTGGTACCGGATTAGAACAGAGTATTGTTGATGCCTACAAACTAATGTTTAGCAAGTTCATGAAGGATCAAATAAATTATAGAAATCTACTTACAAAAAAATTGTGAAAGTAAAACAAAAGGAGGTAAGAATCCCTTGTTACCTTCATCTTATTAACAAAACTCAATCCACACCTATGTACAAAAGTTTTTAATAAACCAATCAATCAATGTGGATCAGTAGGAAGGTATCCTTCCTTACTGACCACCTGCATATCTGAATTTTGTAGTATACAAGTCAGAAATTTCTCTTTTGACAGGGGTTTGTTATAAATTCTCAACCGGTGACCATTCACAAGTAGTGGTGTCTGTTGCTTGTCAATTTTCTTTATCTTGATTGAACCATTATCATAGACAGTGTCAATTTCATAAGGTCCCATCTAAGGAGTAGTTAACTTACCTTTAAAGTTCTTGAATTTGTTGTCATACAACAAGGCCCAATCTCCTTGTTGAAAAATTTTCTTTTTGAGATATTTGTCATGCCATTTTGTTCTCTGCTCTTGAATGAGGGCGGTTCTTTGAAGTGCTTCCTACCTGATTTCTTCCAACTCATTAAGATGCAAGAGTCTTTGTTGCTGGGCTTCATCCAAGTTCAAGCCAGCTTGTACTATAGTCCTGAAGGTTTTGATCTAGAATTCTATGGGAAGAAGCACCTACTTCCCATACACCAACTCATAGGGTTTATGTCCTATTGTATTCCTCCAGGTGATTCTATAAGCCCATAAGGCTTATAGTAATCTGTCAGCCCAATCCTTGTGGTGTAGCTGTACTGTTTTGGTAATAATGGACTCAATAACTTTGTTGGTAGATTCTACTTGTCCATTTTCCTGTGGATGGTAGGGTGTATATTTCCTTTGTTTGATTTGGTACTATTCTGTAATAGCTTTGACTAGATGAGAGGTAAATTGAGTTCCCCGAGCAGTCACAATTTCTCGAGGTACACCAAATATAGTAAAGATGTCGTTAAAAAGGAAATCTACCATTGGTCAAAGCTTCCTGGAAGTCTTTTCCATGGACTATAAAGTCATCCATGTAGAATTCCACACAATCATTGGTCAAGTCAGAGAAAATGGCTAGGATATCCCTTTGAAAAGTGGTCGGGGCATTGCAAAGTAAAAAAGGAAGCACCCTATAAGAATAGGTTCCCCATGGGCAGGTGAAAGTGGTCTTCTCTTGGTCATCGGGTGCTATTTTTAATTGGTTATAACCATTAAACCCATCCAGGAACGAAAAATACTTCTTTCTGGACAAGGTATCCAACACCTGATCAATAAATGGTAAGGGAAAATAATCCCTATGGGTGGCTTTGTTCTACTCTCGAAATTCTACACATATTCTCCACTTACCATTTTTCTTGGGAACTATGACAAGTGGAGATACCCATTGACTATCTGAAATGGGGTATATGAGATTGGCTTGAAGGATTTTTTGCAATTCCTCTTTTAAAATATCTTTAAGGGCTGGATTCATCCTTCATTGAGGCTATCTAACTAGTCTGATTTGGTCATTAGTGTAGATATGACGTGTGCATGTTTCAGGGTGAATGCTTTTCATGTCTTCATAATCCCATGCAAAGGAATCAAATTGTCTTTGGATCATTTCAATTACTTGTGTCTTTTGTTCTGGTTCCAAACTAGAGTTGATATACAAAGGTTTTCCTAGGCTAATCTCAACAAGTTCAGTAGTTTCTTCCTTCTCCAAGGAAGATGGTGATAAAGTATATAATTGAGTGATATCGGGGTGCCAATTTTGTTGAAATTCAGAACTGAAAATGTGTGACAATTCTGCAAAGCACCTCGCGTATTCAATGCAATTTGTATCAGCCAAAAATAAACTTAAGACTTGTTCATTTGATTGTTCTTGCATTCCTCTTACTTGTTCAAGTGTTAACAAGGGTCTGATGCAATCTTCCTCTCCATAAGGGTTTTCTAACCAAACAGGTATTTCCTGTGTCGTTTGGGCAGGAGGGAAGAGAACAAGTTTTTGGCTATGTGTTCCATTGGATATAGTCATGTCACCAGACCGACAGCTAATAAAGGCATCTACTGTGGCCAGCCAAGGGCGACCAAGAACCACAGGGTGTCCTGGTTTGGAGGATGATTTAGAATATATGACTAAAAATTCTACTGGATATTCCCAAGAAGCTAGACTGACTGTGACATCATCTAGACTTCATGCAGGGCTAATGACCAACTTATCTACCAACTCTATCATGGTTTGGGTTGGTCCTAACTAGTTGATTTGGAGCTTTTGCATAGTGTCAAAAGGAATTACATTAATTGTTGCACCCAAATCAATGAGTGTGTTTGGTAAAGAAATACCATTAATTTCAACAGTGACAACTGGGTTTCCAGGGTCATTATATTTGTATGGAATTTCAAAAATAAATTCAGATAATTGTCCCACCACCTGAACAAGGGGGGGTTCCTTCTTCTTCCTTCCTGGTTTCTTAATGCAAAGATCCCTTCTGATTTTGGCATATATGGGGATATCCTTAATGTCTTGCAGTAGAGGTATTTTTATACATACATTTCGTAATTCATCCTCTATATCTCTGTGCAAGGGTGGGTCAGGTTTCTTCACTAATAGTCTTTCGGGGTAGTTTGGGATATTAACTTATTGAGGTACTTGTACATACTAAGAAGTGATTGGAATAGGAGGGGAAGTCTCTTCTTCTGCAGGGGTGGTTTGAGTGTTTTCTTCCTTAGAATGATTATCATTTTCTTCCTGAATTATTACTGCAGGATTTGATTGGTTTACAGCTTTCCCCAATTGCAGTTGAATTTCATAGGTGGGAAAGGTTTGAACTTTTGTATTTTGCACCGGGTGGGTGGTTCGATTATTGGGGTTAGGGATTGGCTGGGCAAGGATTGTTGTTGGTTTCAGAGGGTTGTGGGTAGCTTGGTTGTGTGGCTGTTGATTGGAATTTATAGGTGCTTGCTGCTGCTGGTTAGGGTTCAAGGGGGTTGTAAATTGTTGTTGTATAGGAGGTGGGAGTAAATCTTGCATCCATGGTGGCTTGAATCTAGGTAGTAATTGGGAAATGTTTGCAGGATACTATGGATATGTAGGGTAAGAGGGATTTCCATACACAGGTCCCCTCCAACCTTGTTGCCAAGGTTGAGTTTGAGCTTGTTGAGGTGTCCATTGTGGATAGGTCATTGGGGAAGGACCCCATTGTTGATGTTGATACTGTGCATTAGGGTCATAAAATGTATAGGGGTTTTGAGCTCTCTAAGGTATTTTGGAAGGGTATGGTTGTTCTTGTGAGACTCCTCCTCCCCTATACATGTCTTGTGTCTCAAGCAAAGTTGGACACTCAGATGTGGGGTGTTCTAGTGTACACATGCCATAGATTTCTATGACATTTAAGGGACATTCCTTCTCACTGTGCTTCTTTCGACATCTATGACAAAATATTGCTAAAGCAACCTCTTCTTCTTGTTTCTTTTTCAGTTTTAGAATATCTAACTGGTTACTGATTGTGCTTAAGATGTTTGTTTTAAAGTTCTCCAATAAGTTTCCTTACTCGTTTATGGTGACAGTCCCTGAGCTTTCTTTTGTATTTCTGCTAAAACAATCTCTTGGTCCTTTTCCTATTTTAGCTTGTCCTCTTGAGTATCTTCTACAGTAATTTGCAATATCTGCAAAAGGGTTTTGGTGTACATCTCCTTAACTCAATAAGTTTAAAACTTCTATGCAGTCATCTCTAAGACCTTTCAAGAATATAGTTCTTACTACAGCTGGGTCTGTGGTGAATAATTTTGATTTCTGATAGTTGTATAAGAACCTTTCTAAGTAGTCTTCAGGGCTTTCATCTTCTGTTTGCTGCATTTTAAAAATGTCATTTTTAGCATTATCCTTACAATAGTCTTGGTATTTCCGTAAAAATGTGTCTTTCATCTGATCCCAAGAGAGGATTGTATTTTCTCCTAAGATCATGAACCATATTAAGGCTGAATCTTTCATTGTAGAAGGAAAGAGCTTATGTTTTTGGGCATCGTCTGAGTAGTTATAACTTCTACATAATATGCCAAACTCAAATAAAAATATATCTGGATCTTCAGTTGACATACCTCTGAAAGTGGGTAACGATGATAGTGGGATATTTTTCATGCTGATGTTTTTGGAAATATCGAAGATTGGAAACCCAAAAGTCTCAGTCTCTGTGGCTTCATTTCCTTCTTCTTCTGCCATTCCACTGATAAATGGTTCAGAAACTGGATTTTTTGTCTCTCCTAAATGTTCAGCAGATTCACGTTCTGACCGCCCCAATGTTTATTCTTCCATTTTAGGTTCTCCTTGTGGAGCCTCGTTGGCTCCCCTTGAATTTTATCCCAGTGGAATTTTAACTACACCAATGTCAGATGGATTAGTGGGGGGGGGTTGTTTTTTAATCTTTAGAGCTTACAAATCTACCCTTGTTATCTTTATATCTATGCATAAAATGGAAATTTGATTCTTAATTGAATTGAAATCCTAATTCTATCTAGAAGGTAAGAAGGCAACTTGGATTCAGAGAACCCCACTCTAGTGGTTGCATGGCTCTTCACTCATGTCTTAAATGTTTTATCCTCCTCCCTCAAGCAACCTTTAAAAGCATTGAAAAATTATGCAAACAATCTAAGCTAAAAATCACTTCCTACTGTTTGAAACTCCCCGACAACGGTGCCAAAATGTTGTGTTGCTTATATGTTTAGTATAATGCACTCATTAATTATCAATCCAGGATTCGTAATTAATAGATTTACAAGACACCAGTAAGAAAGGTAATTCTAATGTCATGAGTATAGAAATATTCTAGATTATGTATGCTGGAAACAAAGAAAACTAGCAAACTGAAACACACTTTGGTTGTCTTTCACAGAGAGGCTATCTACTCCATTATGGAAAATGCAAGTATGATATGGAGCTCTTTCGATAGATCAACTCTGTTATCTGACCCAGAAAACTAACTATGCAATCACACTTCTGAAAGGGAAATCACACATCAATCATCAAGACATAGCATGGGTAGTTCAACAGTCAATATATTGAGTATGTTGTGGTTCACAATGTGTTGTTGTGAACTTCACTAGTTCTTCTTCAAATATGTCTGACTACTGCTAACAACATTCATGTCCATGAAACAAAATCAAATTCATAAAAAAAAGAAACAAAGCATATGCAAAACAGAATGAGTAAAGATCTCTGAGCAATCATATAATCGAAATCCTAGTCTAAACTATATTTCTATCATCTGAAATAATTAAAGCTTCAGCTAATCTAACATTTACACTATTGAAATAAAATGCTAATACTAATCTACGAAGATGATGACCTTTGTTGGGTGGTGGGCCCTTACCGCTTCAAAAGGTCAATGACTGGAGTCTACATTAAGCTTTCTTTCAACCCACACATTACTCTTACTCAAACTTCAAAACATAGAATCAAACTATGCTAACAACTCAACTCACATTCAATCATAGACGATCAAGACATGGAGATAAAAGACATCCTTCTATTAATCTTCTCCCAGAATATGTTCTACAATATCTAACGATGCTTCACATGTTGTGTTATGATAACTCTCCACTACCTCCACCATCCTTGCCATGACTATTTAAATAGTCTTAGTCATGAAACACAAGGAGGTGAAATCTTTTGCAAATCAGTCAATTGTCAAATTTAATTATTCAGTTACATATTTTAAGCTTCATCCTCATGAAACGAAGTGCATGGGGATGAAGCAATAACAAACTATCCTAACATAGCCTTGATAAGACATTTATGATTCAATAAACATCCAACAATTGTCTTGGGAATGATCTGGAGCTAAACTTGGTACATTTGGCTTCCTGTATTTTTATTGGATCATGACAGGTAGATGGTACCGGATCCAAATAGTGCACAAATGGTTGGTACCAAATCACGACAGTCTATGACCGTTGGTACTGGATCATGAAAGGAGAGATTCGGTACCAGATCTGAATAGATGGTGCGCTTGGTACCGGATAGCTGAGCTGGTACAGGAAGGTTGGACTTATCTAGAGGTCAAAGGTTATACATGGAAAATTGAAGCATTAGTACATGAAACATTTAATCTCCTAGCTCAATAAACCACAAAAATTCATGAATTAATTATACTTTACCTTATGACCTTATCCATGGCTATTGGTAGTGTTCTTTGTCATATATCCAAGCTTAGGTAAGCCAAAAAGGTATAGATGAGGAGTATAATAGGGTAGTGGGGATGTCAATTTAGAGGCTCAACAATACTAATGTAAAATGATGAACAATCGATTCTCATGGTTGTCCATCCATCCCTTTGTTTTATTTTATACATTGATTGTACTATATAAACACCCCATATCCCTTGAGTTCAGGAGGAAGAATTATTCTGGAAATAACATTTGGCTATTATTGTAAATTTTAGACTTCTACAATATAACTTTTGTTCTTCTCTTGTTGATGTGTTGATGTGTTGATGATCGTGTGATTATGATTTTGTATCCTAGGTCCTTGTATAAGGTTGACGACTTAGCACAATCTCCTATCACCATGTTGGTATTGGAGGTCCTCCAAACATGTCCAACTCAACGGAAATCCTCACTTTCTACCTTGGGGGTAGTCGACCCAACTGACACTAGACTCATCACATTTGATATAGATAGCAGAGAACCATGCCTCCCCACTCTAGTAGTTTTCCAGATACCAATAAATATTTAGAACATCATGGTTCATTTGTGTATCATCGATGAATTTGCATCCACATGCATCATGTACAAAACTGTATGGTGGAAACATGGCTCCCCTGAGCTAGTACCATCCACCATCACCTTGAGAGACTATGATGGTCAACCATCTTCCCCTGAAGGGTTCTTCCAAAATGTCCCCATCAAACTGGGGAAAAACCATCCTCGTTGACATTGAATTTATCAATGCCCCACTTGATTACAACATCTTGTTCAGACGTAGCTACATGTATGCTATGAAGGTAGTAACCTCTTCCATGTTTCGAACGATGATGTTTCCCCACAACCGGAAGATCTTCACCATCAACCAAATTACACATTACGAGCCTAACCACTCTACCAACATCGATAAAATTCTTCCTCTTGTCTGCACTTGCTCAAATTCTTATTCTCTCATTGACATGGGTCCTAAAATTTTCAAAGACCCATCTTTGCTGGGGGAATATCATGGAGCATCACCTTTCATACACCCTTCAGCACAAGTGTGTGTCATATATTCTAATGGAGCTGACACCAGAGACACCATTCCTCGACATTCCACCAATTGAAGAACTATTACCTCAAGAATTCCTTGAGAAGCCTACTGCACCACTTATCCTCGATTCCCCCCCACCCCCCT
>ML780554.1:298525-334876 GCA_009831015.1 Picea engelmannii | reverse complement strand
AATCCCTCAAGCCATTACTCAAATTCCCTTCTTCTACCCCCCACCTAGAGTTCAATCATTTCAGGTAGCTATGATGATTACCCTTTCAAACATGGTGTTTTCCATCCCTATATGGTATCTTCACCCACCTGCAATGGTTTTTTAGCCATCTCTCCCTCCTCAACCAGAGGGAATCCCGATGCAGATTCCAGTACGGGATCTGGCCTCACCACCCTTACCCCCAACTGCTAGCACCACTACCATTGTTGGGGATAGATGGAAGAAGAAAGATCCCATAGCTCCAATTCCTCCCCGAGTTCAACCTCCTTGCCCACTATGCGAAAGAGAGGGACACCCCACTAATATATTTCCCACTCTTCATGAGTTATGCAGTCTGATACAAGTCCCTAGAGAAACCACATTGCTCACCACTACACCAAGTATGTCCACTTCTACTCCGGAGTCCTCCACTGCAGGTAGTAAAGGGTTGTGAATCAAATTTGCTTGCTCCATATGCTCAGAATATGGCCATTACACTCATGATTTCCCAACTCTACCACAATTCTGCAAAACCTTATCCGCAATACATCAAACATCTTGACCAGATCCCTTTTGACCACTCTCTACTGAGGCTCACATTACTGATATTCGATACATTTCATCGTCAGTACCTGAGTGAACAAGGCACCATCCACAATATCGGAACATTCACTTTACGTCTAGTGGTTACTCGCACCCTCTACATGATATCCTGTCTACATATTCACCACTTGAGGATAACAACACTTACCCATTGACAGTTCCCCCTATCACCTCCCAGGATCCCCTATATTCATTCATTTTCCACTACGATGAAGATATCATGGAGGAACTGACTACCCATGATTACCCTTGGAATGTGCTCCATCATCGTGCACTTTTACTCTCACAAGAGGTCTTTCACCCACTTGATCGGTAGCCCCCAGCTCCCGTAATATTCCAAATCACCTCACTGCACTCTTGCAACATCACCAATAGTGACGGTGCAAATGAGGTGGCATTGTGGGCCCACCATCCATATATAGGCCCTTTTCTATCAACTTCCACATTCTGGTACAGGAGCTAAGAGAATCTATTTTCCAATTCATTCTCAGCCACGAGATCCTGGTCCCACCATCTACACATTCACATTCCCTGGGCCATCATCTAAACTTAGCCCCGAATGATAATTTTTTTCCCATCACATTCAGGTATGCATGCTCATGTTCAAAATTATCAGATAGCTTTTATATGTTCTTTATCATCAGATATTGTTCACATCCAGTTTTGGGTTTTTATATGTGCAGGTACTTGGTCAACAAAAATGACGCATCCCCTTTAGGTATATGTTTGACACTGGCATGTAATTATTCCCTCTAAAAAATCAATTGCATCTCCCAGTTACACCCTTTGACATTCACCTTTAGGTTCCGGACATCCAGCTCTACAGTATTGTCACCTCTACTACATTTTGGTACTATCGCCTGGTAGCACTCTCCCCCACATGAGTTTTCACATTCATATTTCCCCTTGGAAACTTGACACTCATGCTGATTTCACCCCCTAGGGATGGGAGTCCCGATAGTCTTATGCACTTCCGAGAATAAAGCCACATACTTCTTCTCATCATATTGTTAGCTTTCCCAATGGGCTCCCAGGTTCTATCATCTTGATTTTATTGATTTCACCACCACATTATCATTATCCCTCCATATCATACACCATCAATTTTCCCATCTAAATATTTCCCTCCATTCATTTACCTCATACAAAAACCCACCCATGCCCCCCCCCACCATCCACCAGTTCTCTTCACAACTTGCGCCCTCACAAGCCAAGCCATCTTTCACTGGGGCACTCATTTCTGTATCTGTACACTCATCCCAAATTATTCTTTATTTATTTGGTAATTGTAAAAAATCCTTTGTTTCCAACATTTACTTAGTTTTTTTTCATCACCCCTGATGACATTATTTTTTCCCAGAAAATCAACCCATGTTGCCCTCAGTTGGGGCATCCACTTTCCCTGTTCATTCTAACATCATTCATAAACCTTGAGTATCCCAAGTCCATGTACTCATGATCTCTGAGTTTTTTCACTTTGTTAGACTCTGTCTTGTTTAACCCCATATCTAGTCATCCCCCTGACACTAGATACAGTTTTACGATTGCTACCAAATTCTCCTTCCAAATTCCCCAACCAAGGGTAGTCTTGAGTCTCACCGCATCGTGACTTCATTCATGTTAGCTAGTTGTACCTGATCTCATCTCAGTGGATTTCACAAATCCATTTTCTTCTTGGAGTCGCATCTTCCTTTCTGTCAACATCAACACAATTTCCATAAGGGAAACAATATCTTGACTCTCATTACTTTTAAAATGCGGATTCTCAAACGACACAGAGAGAATCATCATTTCTCTTTGATTTCGTTGACCACCATAACATTTGACTTCAGAAAATTCTCATGTTACGGTGGGTCTTACTATGAAACTATTACAGTTGTTTTATACCAGTCGAAGACCTTTTAATTCATTATTCCATCAATTCCTACGAGTCATCAACACTTATTATAGATTTCCTTGCCTCACTTCAGAGCATGTTCACCATTTAGAATTGTCATATTTCATTATCAACCACCCTGGGGGTCACTGTAGTTATCTACACTAAAATACATCTTCAATTATCGTCTTACATTTTGGTTACATGACATGAGCATGGGGCATTCCCGCCTTGTTTGTACACAAATTTTATTTTTTCTCCCTAAAGAAAGGTTTGGGTCCCACAGTTTCCCCTCTCCCTCCGAAGGATTGATCTTGCAGTTCCTCTCAGCACTATTCATTACAATGGCACTCTCAGTATAAGAAACATTGACGTATTTCAGCTATATGTATTCTCCTAAGCTCACACATCAGGGGGCATCTATTATCACTGAAATTTCATCCGCAACATTGCATGCAAATGGTTACAGAAATATAGAAATGCCAAAAAAAATTAGTTCACCAACAACACTAAAATACATTTCAAAAGGAAAAAACTATACAATTGGGCAAAAATTCACATGCACAAAGTCACCAAAGGAAGCGCGCGCATAGTGCGCGGGCCAACAAATCCCTCAGAGTGCACAATGCACCAAATGCGCGATTATGTGGGACAATGCACAATGTGTGAAATGAATGATTGTGTGGCGCAATGCACAATGCGCCAAATGCAGAAAGATATATGCCTTTATGGCATATTGTTCATAAGAACCAATAGATGGATAAGAATGTTACATTTTATATTTACAAGGAGGCTATTCGACAATGCATCCAATACATGCAATGCATTCCACCATATATTGGTGAAGTATATAAAGGTATTGTTCAGTTTTATGGCATGGATGCATCATATATATATTCATGTGAAGAAGGATCCATATCACCAATGGAGATCAATGAATTACAGAGTGACGGAGAAGGACATCATCCAGATAGAAAATTATTGGGATGAAGAGTGGAGAATCTTAGAGACAGAACGAGAGAAAGAGACAAAACTAGAAAAATATCAAGAAGAAGAGGAATACAGAGAGAAAGGAAATGGAAAATAAGTTGTGTGTGAATTCCCACCACCTGTTGGAGATAAAAGGAAAGAACACCCTAAGGGTAAAATAGGACAACAACAAAAGAGGTATAAATTTGTACAGAAAGTGGTCATTCAAGCATTAATAGATGATGACTCAGAAAAGATCATGGATCAACTTAAGGAGGTTACAGATGAATATTTTGAATGAGTGGAATAGAAGGAATAAGAAATGCACTCAGACGTGCAAGTGCATATTGTGGCACTTCGAAATATTTTGAATACAACTAGGATAGAACCACTTAGAATAGGAGAACAAGAGAAGATGGAGATTACGAAGAAGATGACAGAGTTGCAACCAATGACATACCACCAATATTCAACATTAGGAGAGTGTCGGGTGATGAATATAGCAATAGAAGATTTAAATTTCCCTATGGTAGAGTTACAGGAGCACGCACAAGAACTTAGTCATATCGACTTAGTGTTGTCTCAGTTTCCCATAGAAGTATTACATAGTTTGCAGACAATCATAATGTAGGAAATTAAATTGTGCATGGTGTCAACATCAATGGACTTGACTAAGGTAGTTGAAGAGAATGATGTGCTATAGGTAGAATACGATAAAATTAGGTTGGAGAGGGATGAGGTTGCAAAAATGAAAAAAATTATCGAAATAGATGGTACAGAGGGTCTATATTAATATTCCAGAAGTACCTATGGAGGTATATGCCCCTTTAGAAGAACAACGTACAAATATTAGTGAAGCCATTTAGGGCTTCCACATGAATATTATTTATTTGGAAACATGCCAGACACCAAGTACGCCACCAGAAGAAAGAGAGAAGAGATAGGAGATAATTGTGACAACAGTAGAAATCATAAATAGCATGGATGAAGAATGAGAAAATATTTATGAATAAAGCACACAAGTATGGAGTATGCTACTGGAGAATGAAGAACTAAAAGCATTAGATCAAAAACTACGCTATGTGCAAGAGAAGGTGTTGAATATTAAAGACATGATGAATAATATACCAACAAAGGAAAAAATGGCTGTCTTAGTGGAGAATAGACAGGTAAAGATGGAGATAAATAAAATCATGGCTGAGAAGCATACGTCGATGTAAAAGTTAGAGCCACTGCAAGAAGAAGCACTCAAGGTAACAGAAGAAATAGAAATAATACAAGGCAAGGTGAATCAAGCAGTACAAGAGAGTGAAGAGAAATTGTAGACTCCTATCATCGCATAGGATGCAGAAGAGATATCAACACAGGAAATAGAAGCAAGGAAAAAAATCACAAATGTTAGGGAGACTTTTGAGAAGCTCATTTCCACATTGAAGGAAGTGCAACAACATAATTGAGTAGCTCAGGATGAGCCATAGCTGAGTGTTGGGGGACTATTGGAGAAGGACATTTTGGGTAAGTTTGGGGAATTGTGCAGGAAACAATTGCATGAAAAGTTGGATAAGGAGCAACATGCACGAAATAAACGAATACAGATAGTGGATTTTCAGGGATCAACAACGCGTGGAAGGAGGAAGTTAGTTAGAAGTGTTTGGAAAAATTTTCCACATTGTAACTGGCTAAGACCTAGTGCCAAAGTATAAATATGTAATGGGTTTTTGGGTTGTAAAGGGGGATTAGTCGTGAGAAGTGAGATATTCATGAAATTTTGAGTTGAGCGAATATAATTCTGAGGTTCAGGAAGGTTGAGAGGTAAGAATGAGCTAAGTGTGGACTGTATGTGCGAATGATAAGGCATGTTGGTTTATAACTGAGATATCTTGTATGAGCGCAGTGTGCACCTTTTGTAAGAGATGATGTTGAATGATAATATAAGAATCCTTTCATTGTGTACATAGCCTAGTTTGGGGTGAACCATGTTAAATCACCGTGTCATGATGTATGTTGTGGTGTGATGTGTTCCTTTTCTATTTTGTTTATGGTGCACATATAATGTATGAATGGTTAATATGAATATGTTAGATGCTATTATGATTTCGTGCACGATATGTTTCTTAAAATGAATTAATGTCTCCCATTCCTCCATGAATACGTAATCCTGGTTCATGCAATACCCATAAGTACCTCAGGGGAGACTTCAACTGCTTGCAAGTGATGCTGAAAAGGTCGGTATTTTTAGGGTTTTTTTGGTGATTAATATTGAATCCCAAGTTTTCCCACTACATGCCAACATCCCTTCATTCGATCCTCTGTTGGGAATTAAAAAAAAAGGTTTCTTCTTTGAAAATTTCATCTACCATTTCTCTTCACATCATAGTTTGTCCTTTGTCTCTTTGGGTTCTTTAGGAAATATGAATTCCCTAGAGTGATATTTTTCATTGATCATCCCTTGGAAGGTTAAGCCTCTGTGTGAATAGACCCTTTTACAGTCTTACATTCATGAGGAGAGGTTTCAAGATTATTTTTTGCAAGAAAACTTGTTGTAGGTCATAGGTATTTTGGTTGATTGTGTTCCTTTCCCTCTTGAGATTGACCTAGATTGTTAGTTTTTCAGGGGGGTTTTCGATGAAGTAATAAATATACCTTGATAATATATAACTCTTTTCATAGAAAAGGTTAGAAAACAACTCTATGAATTGTTGAAAATAAGTCATAGCACTCAATCTACTGAAATGAAAATCCACACAACTATTGAAGCATCAACTGATTTTTTTTATAGTTCCCTGACAACGACACCAAAAATGATAGACTCTTCAATTACATACTAATTAATTTAGTGAGAAACTAAATATTTATAAATTTAATTATCTATCCAAGGTATTATATTACTTACGAACCCTCATGCACTGTATATGCAAGCATAATGTTGTAACTGCTAAGTAGTTGTAGTACTTCTTGTTATCACTGAAATTTCATCCGCAACATTGCATGAAAATGGTTACAAAAATACAACAATTCCAACAACAATTAGTTCACCTCCAACACTAAAATACATTTCCAAAGGAAAAAAATGTACAATTGGGAAAACATTGACATGCTCAAATTCACTAAAGGAAGCCAACAAATCCCTTAGAGTGCAAAATGCGCGACTGTGTACAAGGAAAGCTGCACACTCCTATGAACGACACATTTATGGTTATTGTTGCCCCCCCAACCACTTATGGACCAACTTCCAACCTGATTTGACCTCCATATATGAGTGAAATCCGAATGGGGGGTTGGTCAAGGACCAAAGGGTGCCCTAAGAGGCCCCTTGTTCACACCAAGAACCAATTACATTTTTCCTTGAAGAAATGATATAAATAAGAGCCATGGGTGCACTAAGAAACAAATATATTCATATTATTGTTATGTTGCCTCAATTCTCCCTTGATAATCTTGTTTTCTCCTTGGAGTATTCAAGCATCATTGCAATAGGCCATTCCCCTCGCCTCTTGAGGGAATAGGCATTGATTTTCTTCATCATTTTCCATTTTTCTTCCATTGTAATAAGATATATCCATTAGGGAACTCAAGAGGCCTCCCGAGGAGGAAGAGGGGACTCATAAGTCCTCATTTTTCTCTACGGTGTTTTTCCTACTAATATAGTTATCCATTGGTGGCATTATCTTGGGCATTGGTTGATTTTCTATGGTTCTAAGTTTCTCATGCATTCTAAATTTTATTTCTTAGTTGTTTTAGTTTGTTTCTTTGTTTATTACATATGATTTTCTTGTTTAACCCACTTACGAACTTTTTTCTTGTCTAGAAGGCCTGACTAGGCATGCAAGTGTTTTTGTTTTTCTCACCCAAGTGACAAAACCAACACGACAGATTGGAGACCATACTGGGGACAAGGTATCAAATTCCACCCTATTTGGGCTTAGAGAACACTTATTTTTAATCAATTTGTCTTGCAGGTACCAAAACTGGCGCAACCTTACCTGTCAAAGGAAAAATTATAAGCTGGAGGAGGATATTTTCACTCAAAAATTCCCCCTAGAAGTGTATCAGAAAGTGCATGGATTTTTTTTCCTATAGATGCACATTGTGCACACCACAAACTTCTTTTCTCTATGCATTGTGCGCCATCTACACACCTATCAGAATTGTAACCTGTGCACATATCCAAATTTTCAAAATTGTAAGGGTTTTGTGATGGTTTGAGGGCCCCTAGCCTTCAGATTCTTTCTTTCATACAATAATGCACATGCACTCCACTTAGACTCCTTTCCCATATGAAAGGTTAGCTAAACATAGGCACTTGGAGGATAAAAAGAACCAAATATTCTCCTCTTTTGCTTTGGTTTCCACATGGATGGCTTATTTGGTTTGTAAAAATTAAGTTGAGATTATTACTATCACATATAAAAAAACTTACATTGGGACCATAAATTAACTTTGATCATTGAGTATGCTCTTCTCTCGCACCATAGAGCGATCTTGAGAATCAGAAAGGTGGTTAAATGGACATTTCATCTCCCTTAACAAAAATCTTTAGGAGAGGACAAAGCCCCCCTAGGGCTCCTATTAGTTTCTTTTGAAATCATCTTAAACTTGTAAGGGCCCATACATGCCCATATGTTGCAAACTTATGATAGTTTCTTGAAATTTCTTTCTTAGTTTACATCACTAGGGGAGTTTAAAGATCAAATTAATGGTCCCATACATGCCCACATGCTTGAAATCTAGGATAGTTTTTTAATATTTCTTAGTGTAAACAACATTTAGGTAGTTTAAAGGATTGGTAAGGACCCATATGTCCACATGATAGTTCTTTAGGGCTTTTAAAATTCTCCAAGGTTGTACCAATCACACTTAGTATGCTAGGTAAAAAGTATTTTTAAGGACCACAGGAAGTCCACATGTTGCAATTTCACACCTAACTTATTAAAACTTGGTGCACTTTTTCACTTGCTAACACACAAAGTCACTCCCCACTCACATAATTTCCATTTCGAATTGTGGAGGTTGAAGTAGGTTTTCTCCAAAGGAATTATTAAATGTCCCACTACTTCTTTGGAAATTATCCACACCCACTTAACTCAAACGAGATTGGTTCACACCCCCAATCTCTCATCCCACCACCTCTAAATTTTTTCTAAAAACTCTCTAAGTTTTCCTCCACAGGAGGTTCCAAAATAATTTTTTTATTCTAGGTAGGATCTTGGGGGTAGACATCCAAATAACCCCTTGTTATCTAGTTCTCACATTCTCAAACAATAGAAGTTGACAAATAGGGAACTTTCAAATCCTCCAAGTCAAGTGTTACTACACCATAAGGCAGGGAGATACCCATGAAGGGTTGAAGGCTGAGGTCCAGTTGTTCTGTGCGTGCCCCCTTGAGTCACCCAACTCTTTGAAGGGATCTGGCCGGTGACCCATTTCTGAGGCCAAAAATATAAATATCGCACTTTGACCGAGGTATCTAGTGACCAAAATTTAGGACATCTACCCATGTGGAAATTGTGGGCTGCAATTTCACCTTGAACATATTTTGTGTGACTATTGGGAAATATCACCATCTCTTTCGTGATATGCACCCTCTACTCCTCATTATAACTGATTATTTCATCCTTCACTAGTTCCTCTTACGGTGGCTTTAGACCCCATTGTTGAGTGTTATTGGAAGGTCCAGTGCTATTTGAGAGGAAGGACAATATTTCTTTTAGGACACGAGCATTTGATTTTATTTGTTCCCCCACATGGAAAAAATACACCTACCCACATGT
This sequence comes from Picea engelmannii, assembly GCA_009831015.1. NCBI lineage: Eukaryota > Viridiplantae > Streptophyta > Pinopsida > Pinales > Pinaceae > Picea > Picea engelmannii. Next base: position 325,639 of record ML780554.1, on the reverse strand, counting down.
TTTCTTATTTACAGTTGATTTATGTATGATACTCATTTGATTACATGCAATTGTGAGTCGTATTATCTTGTGAAGGTCCTAAATATAGAAATTTCTTGTTCATTTATTGCTCTCATCACCATTTTCACACATTCACTTTGCTAGTCGGACATCATTGGGGACCCACAAAATCCCCGTCATTCCAGATGCTTGCAAAATCTCTCTCCTATTCTTGGAGGAGTCCTAGTGTTTCCAACTCACCGACTTAACCATCTCACACTGCCGTGAGTGATACTATTTTGGGATTAGATTTACTTGTTTCCACTTTTCTTGGGTCCAATTCCTAAGGACATCCATCGACTATCTCTCCTTCACAAGGAGGTGGGGGAAAACTTCTTCTCAAGGGAGAAGTACAACCCCACCAAATCCCTCTCAAGGGTCAAGTCCACTAACTTCTCACATAATGGTTGGAGCTAGTCCTCCACCCAATCCCCCCTATGAAATACGTGTCATCTCTCAACATTCTTGATTTGACCAAACTCACAAATGATCCCACCCTACATGACCTCTGATGGCCCAATATTCCTACCAAACTACCTTCAGATATTCCAAAATTTGAAGGAAAATTGGGGGATACCCCGCCAACCATGTTACGAACTTCCAATTATGGTGCTCTTCAAACAACATCATGGATGATTCCATGCACTTAAGGTTATTTTAAATAACAGTCACTGGACCATCATCCAAATGGTGTGTGGACGAAAAATCAAGGTCCCGTGTGACTTTTGAATCCTTGGCCAGAGCCGTTTTGGCATTTTTTTTCAATGACTAGTTTTTCATGACACCGGTACCCATGATGGGTGCAACCTCTCAACCAAGTTCGGGTTCACCTTGTACCTCAACATATGACCTGGGCACTAGTGAAAGCGCTTCACCTTCCTATGCGCCCTATGGATCAATACCAAAAAACAATCTGTACTTTCCATTTCTTGGTCCTCCACAGCCAGTTTCTCCTTCTCATGAATAACCACATGTCGGAATTAACTTTTCTCATCCCTCTTCCATTCAATAGCTTCATAATTTTGAACAATTAAATATGAAAATTCCAGTCCATCAGCCGAATAATGCCAAGAATAAATGGAAAAAATGAAACAATAATAACTCCGAACCAAGAGGAAATAACCCCCAACAAAACAAACCCGTTAGGGGAAACCAAAATCAAGGCATCCAGAAACCTCAAGGGGACAATAACAACAAACTCCAAGGGAATAAGAAAAACAACAACCTCGGGATGAAATTCCCTTGCACTCTTTGTAGTGAGTAAGAACATTATACTCACCATTGTCCCCAAATTGTTGAATTCAAATGGATGAAAGAATCCATGAACGTACCACATCCTCCAACGTCGCCTACCCCTTCATAGGACCCACAATAGTACTTGCAACATCCACCCCCAGTCATGTTTCAAAACCCTATTCCACACCAAGGTGTGATGAATACCCAGCAGGAGGTACACCATGCCACACCATAAATGGGGTAGTATCAAAACCCAGGGCCCATCCACCCTAGAAATTCAGTCGATCGCAATATCCTCCTCACCAGCGAAGAAGATATTCTTTTTCAAATGCATAGTCGTTAATACGACACGCCCTATGAATCTACTCCAACCGCCTCAGAAACGGATCCAGCTACAACCAGACAACCCTTGATGATTCCATGCCCTAATATTGAACCTACCATTCATATACCTTGCATTCCATTGCGAAGGACTGTCAATAACCCTCAGGCTAGGGAAGCACACAATTACAGTCTAGTTGATGACTTAGCACAATCTCCTACAGCCATGTCTGTATTGGAGGTCCTTGTAACACCCCAGGTTTTCAGCCACTTATTAAATAATGTATTTTATTATTTGTCAAGAGGCTAGAGGGCCCAAACAATTAAAAGAGGACAGTGTGCCTAAGAAATGTAATGTTTGATCATTATTAATAATAAACACATCGTTGGCTACTAGATAGACAAGGACTAGAGTTATAGGGGGTTGTGATTTCACAAGAGAGGGGGTTTGAGGGGATACATGTTTATTTCCTATTTTGATTACCCTTTTGTCTAAGGGAGTGGATCAGTTACATGAGCTTCTTGGGGGAGAGGCCATGAGGTTCTTAATTCCCCATGAATTACTTAAACCCTTTCCTGGTCTGATTGGGGGGTTCACTCATTCGCTCATTCTCTCATTCACTCACTCACTGGTTCATTCGTTCACTCATTCACTCATTCATTCATTCCATTCTTACCTATGACTCATTCATCCTTTCTCATTTGTGTCTTGTCTTGGGAAATGCAAACGAACTGTTGAAGAGTAGCCATCGTATTGTTGGTTGTAGAGGTCGCTAGTGTAATCCATCCCTGACTTGAGTATTTCACTTTGTTCTGTCCATGGTACAGTTCAATTCAGGATACATTATAGTTCAGAGGGGACTCCTTTATTGGTTGGTTTCACTGATACATATTGGGCCAATGACCCTAATGATCAGAATTATACTGCAGGTTATGTTTTCAGCCTTGGTTCAGGACCTATCACTTGGGCCTATAAGAAACAATAGGTATTCCACTTTCTTCAGTAGAAGTAGAGTATAGAGCAACGGTAAATGCAGGTCAGGAAGCCTTGTGGCTTCGACAGATCATTTCAGAGTTTGTATTCCACCAACAACATCTGACCATCATTTGGTGTGACAATCAGAGTGCCATCAAGCTCGCCAAATACCCAATTCAACATCCACACAACAAACACATCGAGCTCCTTTTCATTCATGATCAGGTTATTGAAGTGCTCCTTTTCCCTACATAAGATCAATTTGTAGACATTTTCACAAAGTATCTTACAGAAATGAATTTTTCCAAACTTCATTCTATGTTAGGAGTTCAAGAAGTTGTCATCAAGTGGGGATAGGCTCTAATGCCTCCTTCCTTATCCTATTGTGTCACTATTGTAAATCATTCAATCCTTTCCCAAGTTGTTGTTAAGGGGGGATGTTAGGATATTTAGACACTTAGAAGTTAGTTAAGATCTACTTGGTCTAATGTGTCATTAGGTAAAAGTGTGTTTCTTTAGTATGAATTAGTATGCATTTGTAGTTAGGAAATCTGACGGTCACGATATGTTCCCGACATAGAGCGATCTGATGGTTCATATTCTACTCGATCTCAATGGCCATTGATCCATGGATTAACACTCGATTGGTCCATGATCTCTATTGAAAGAGCATGGAGGGTCATTTGTCGATGATCAATTGTGAGAAAATCTCTTTGTAATCTTTTTCTTTTGCATTAATAAATTGCTCCAAGTGGTTGCATTGGATGGGACTATGGATGTTTCACCGTAGGGGTTTTACCACGTCAAAACATCAGTGTGTTGATATTTCATCTAGTTGTGTGAGTGGTTACTAAAGGTGTTCATCTAATTTTGGAATACATGTGTTGTTGAACAACAAGGTCGGTTCATCCAATATAAATGACCGATGGTCAATGAAGAAAAGAGGAGGATGGCATGTCATACCACATCATCAAAGTTGACACCTTAGGATGACATGTTATTCCATGTCAACATCCACGTTTCATGCCATGTAAACAAGTTCCACATGAACTTAGTTTCCATGTCATCCCATAAATTGTTGATAGCAGATGATCGGGTCGACTGAATTGGTAAGGAGTTTCATCCTCCAATGAAAGTCACTGATGTTTGATGGTTAATGGTCGGGTCAATTGGTTTAGTGATTTATTGCAATCAGTTTCCAAGGGAGTGGGTTGATGTTTGACAGCCGATTCGACAGGTTTAGAGAAGTGTTGCATGTGACCAAATGGAAACATCGTTTGTCGATCGTAGATAGAGCTCGGGTCAACGATCTAGATTGCTTTGAGCTAGCGATCAATGGTGGAGATCCATATATGGAACTGGAGAAGTTTTAGGGGATCAATGAATGACATTTGACCCTATTTTGAGTTTGATGATGTATATTTAATGGTTTTTATAATAGTAAAACAATAGTTTTTCTACAATTGTTTCGATATTTTTAAGGTCATGAACTTGTTGGGCGATTTTGAGGCCCCAAACGACCTTTTTAGGCAATCAAAACCTACGAGAACAAAGTTTGTATTGTAACAAGGTACACTCTATAATTAAATCTCAAATAAAATAACTCAGAGAGAGCTATCCAATGAGCTAATTCGAGTGCAAATCAGATATCATATGAGAAAGTTACAACTAAAACAGTTAAGGTAAAATTTTGACACCAGATTACTTCTAGAGGGCATAAGTCCTTGCTCACAAGTCTGTTTGGGGCATAGGAGTAGTTTATGGAAATATTATGAACCACAGAGGGAAACCATGGATCCATATTTGGGATATGGGTACCTAAAAATGTGCAGGAACAGAAATAAGCCACCTGTAGCATACATAAATAAATTGGGAAAACAATCTAAACTTCTCCAGACCATAACTTTCAACTTGGAGATTAGATTTGAGAAAATGAATAGTAGATTAAAATTTATTGAGGAGTAGAAGACATATATGCACCAAGAATTTTAAATTCATCATTGAAAAGTTCTCAAAAATAATAAAGATATTTCTGTAGCAGTAAGTGAGTGGAAATTTCATCATATGAATGTTGTATCTTTTCACTCAAAATTAAGAAGCATGCATGATTATAGTAATTGGAAATATGTTTCGAAGAGGAAATAATATAAGGAATCAGATTTTGACTTGATCCCTTATGTTATTCAGAAATTGATGAAAATAAAAACGTGTATTCTCATTGATGAACTGTTTTATGTTATGCATGTTCCAACAATAAGTATTACATGCACATTTCTTGTAGAATTAAAGGTACATGAAAACAAATTTGGTTATTCTATGGGAAATGGAGTTATGGAATATGCCTAGGGATCTTACAAACATGAGGAAGAGATCATATCTTTTCATGTCAGCATGGGTGTTGGCACAGGGGTAGACCCAGGGTTCAGCTCCAAGAGCACACCAACAAGCCCTAACTACTAGCCCTTTCGGCCACACCTGCGAAGAAAATGCAGTCTCACCCGAAGCAGTTATGAGGGGGTTGCAGGACAGAGATGTCTACAACCAAAGGGAATATCAAGTGGATCTAACACAAGAACAACACAACATTCATATATCACTTATCACTTAGATCTATTCTACACATCTACTTATCAGATATAAAACAGTACTACAATCACAGTATATCAATGACAGATACGAAATACCAATCACACACAACACAAAATATACATGGTTCACCCTCTCTCTAGGGCTACATCCACAAAACTATGCTATAATATATTGAGGTAAAGCATACAGTTCTTATTTGCACTCTTAGCTAGCAGATCTTCTCTCTTCTCCTCTCTTTCTCTCTCCTCCCTGCACACCCAGCTGTAGGGTTGATCTTCGCACCCAGCTGAAGATGTTACAATCCATAAGGCTCTCACTCTTAGCACTTCTCTCTCTCAATACAATAGTCTCTCACAATAACAATCATATCGATCACTAGCAACAATGATAACCTATCTTTCGCATGTGTTGTTCGGATAATCGATAATTGGTGTCATTTCGTCATCGACGTTTCGAATCTGAATCAGGATTCATCATCAGGACTAATCGTCGAGTGAGAGCTAGATGATCATCATCAATTAATACTTTAGTTGCAAGACAATTATTTAATTAAGTCGGCTATCCTAATTTCGTAATTTTAAATTAGTTAATGAGACTTAAATTTAATTAATGATACTTAGATCTAGGGTTTTGAGAATTTTTAATTATTTGTTTATGTTTTTAGGGTTTCAGGTAATTTATTATGTTTTTACTCCTAATTAATTGTTTAAAAGTGTCGATAGTTTGTTTGTGATTATTTTTAAGGTGATTAGGATGTTAATGTCATAGGATTGATGATCATTGTCTAAGTGCGGAATAATAATTAGTGTGTGTAAGTATATATAAAAAGTTATAGGTAGCTTTAATTATTTTATTTGTTTTACTCTTAATTAATTATTCCACACTTAGACAATCATCATCAATCCTATGAAACTAACATCCTAATCACCTTAAAAATAATCACAAACAAACTACCGACACTTTTAAACAATAAATTAGGAGTAAAAACATAATAAATTACCTGAAACCCTAAAAACCTAAACAAATAATTAAAAATTCTCAAAACCCTAGATCTAAGTCTCATTAATTAAATTTAAGTTTCATTAATTAATTTAAAATTCCAAAATTAGGACAACTGACTTAACTAAATAATTTTTTGGCAACTAAAGTATTAATTGACAACGATCAGCTAGCTCTCACTCGACAATTAGTCCTGATGATGAATCTTGATTCGGATTCGAAACGTCGATGATGAAATGACACCAATTGTGGATTATCCAAACAACACATGCAAAACTCCTCACCACATAAACTTAAAAACAACGATAACCTATCTTGATACCAACCCTAAGTACCAACCCAACCTAGGCCCTTTAGACCTCTATTTATACATTACAATAGCTCACCGACAACCTTAGGTCGAAACCTAGGTGTCCAAAACCCTAGATACCAAAACCCTAGGTCAACTTGACCCATATTTTTAGGGCTTTGCCAGCCTGTCTTTCCTTCCTTTTCACATGGTTCTCCAAGGCATCCATCAGTAGATTTTTCCTCTTTTTGAGTTCTCCACGATCCCTCTTGCTTGATTATCTGTCATCCCCGATCTCCTCATCCAATGGCTTTCTTTCTTGGGCTTCGCTCCATATTTTCTGCTCTTTTTCTCACTTCAACCCAATGACAGTCACTATGTCTTTCGCATAGTTCACATTCCCCCTTTTCTTCCTTGATCTTTGCATGCTTCCATAACCAAGGGACAAAAGGCCCCCAATACTCACCTGTGACTCATCCTGAGGCACTTCAGATCTGAGCTTCCTCTTTTACTTCGACTCCAGGTTGTGCAGTGTAGCCTCTGCATTCTTCTCTTTGCCTCCTCTCCATCCCTTGTGCAGACTGTATTTTCTGTGCCCGGTACCCAGTTTCAACTGCACCTAGTACCTAGACCGTTTTCTTCATGCTTCTACTAAGAGATGTGAGGTAGTTGGTTGTCATAGTACAAGTTTAGCCAAATCCCATTCACTAAACCTTCTTTCCATTCTCCATTCAGAGTCTTCAATTGCGTAGCTCCTCCCTCTGTAACATAAGCGATCTCGTATGGCCCTAGCCAATGTGTTATGAACTTCCCAGGATGTTTTATGGACTTGCTGTCATATACCAGTACTAGATCACCTTGTTTGAATGCCTTCTTCTTGATGTGCCTATCATGATAGGCCTTCTATCTTTCCTTCTGAAACTGCTAATGGAATCCTGCAATGAATTTGTCTTCTTCCAATTCGACCAACTGCGCAAGCCTCTCTTGAAAAACTCTAGGTTCATCCATACCTATAAAGGTAGCAATTCTTAGGATTGGTACCAAGTATTCCATTGGAACAACAACTTCAAGACCATATACCAACTTAAAAGGGGTCTACATTGTTAGCTTCTTACAAGTGGTTCTATAGGCCCATAACATTGTTGGTACTCTTAAATCCAAATCATCTCTGTTCACACAACAAATCTTGGTTAGTGTTGTCTCTAAGATCTTGTTGAATTCTTCAACTATCCCATTTGCTTGTGGATGGTACGGTGTACTCTTCTGATGGTGGACTGTAAATTATTCAGTCAAGGATTCAACTGTCTTATTGATGAAATGTGTTCCTTGATCACTCATAAGGATTTTTGGGCATCCAAAACTGGTTATGATGTCATCAAATATGAAGTGCGCAGCTGTAGTTGCACTACAGTCCTTAACTACTCTTTCTTTGGCCCATCTAGTCAAGTATTTTGTTGTTGTAATTATGTACCTTTCTCCTATACGCTTTCTTGGTGGATTTATAGGTCCAACAAATTCAATGGCCCATTTATCAAATTATTGCAGGGTCATTTGCAGTGCTAATGGAATTTCATCTCTTCTGGAAGGTTTCCCAACCCTCTAGCATACATCATAGGCTCTGGAATAGTCTTTAGCATCTCTGTGTAAAGTAGGCCACCAAAGGCTATCTCTAAGAACCTTTTGCGCATTTTATTTCCTTTCATAAAGTCCTCCTGCGATGCCTTCATGATATTCCACAAGGATTAGTGGTCGTTCTGCCTCCATAAAACAGCTTCGCAATATCTCATCTGATCCCATCTTGTATAGATGTCCAACAATAAGTGAGAAATCTGTAGCGCACACCACTAGTTGTTTCTTCTGAGGAATTGTATACTCACTAGGTTCCATTCCTATTGATAGGAACTGGACTATCTCTGCGAAGTGGTCATCGATATTTCTAATGGCTAGTAGTTGTGCATCTGGTAGTGTATCCTCCAAACTAGTTGGCTCTTCTCCATGTTCCAACCTTGATAAGTGGTCAAGACCCTTGTTCATTCTCCCTATCTTTACTATGATCTCAAAATCATATTCTTGAAATAGAAGAAGCCATATTCATATCCTTCCCCCCAAAACTAGGTTGTTGACTAGGTACTTCAGCACGAAGTGATCAGTAAACATTTTAAAGTGTCCTCCCAACAAATAGTGGCAAAATTTCTGTAGTGCATACACCATGGCTAATCCCTCTCTTTCAGTAGTGGTATAATTAATATCAATTGTAGATAGCTTGCTTCTAGCAAAGGCTAATGGGTGGTCAATATATCCTTCTCCTGAGTGTGCTAACATAGCTCTTAAATAAATGGAAGATGTATCGACATGCACATGAAACTCCTTGGTCCAATCTAGGAAAACCAGAATGGGCGCAATAACCATTTTTTGTTTTAGTGTGTCGAAGCTCTATAGGCATTCTTATGTCCAACTAAACTGACAATATTTCTTGAATAGCTTCTCCATGGGTGTTTTAATCTTAGCATATCCCTTAATGAACTTTATGTAATATCTAGTATGTCCCAACGTAGTGCGTAGCTATTTGACCGATGTAGGAGGGGGTAGATAAACTATAATGGCAATTTTGGATGGATCTACCAACAATCCTTGCTTGCATACAATATGACCTAACAGGATGCCAAATGGTGAAAATAAAATACATTTCTTCAGGTTCAAAGAAATTTAACACTGCCTGCATCTATCCAACATTAGCCTTAGAAATCCAATGTGATTTTTCAATAAGCTAAAAACAGTCCAATCATCAAAGTATGCTTCTAAAAATTTATGCCGAAATTCCTTGAATGCTTCGACGACCACCCTAGTAAAGCTGGTTGGGGAATTCTTCAATCTGAATGGAATCATTGTATATTGGTAGGATCCACATTCTATTGCAAATGTGGTCTTATGGCAGTCTTCCTTGGCACTCCGGATCTGATGGCATCCTGAAAATCCATCTGTAAAAGAATATACTTCCTGGTCTCCCACATTATCTAACACTTCATCAGTGAATGGTGTAGGGAAGGGGTCATACAAGCAAGCATCATTCATCTTCCTAAGGTCTACGCATATCTTGATTTCTCATGTTTTCTTGTCTTGCACCACCATAGGGCTTATCCACTCTGACTCTTCGACAAGTTCTATAATTCCTGCTTCCAACATTCTGTCAAGATCAATCTTTACTTTCTCCTTATATTTAGGGTTAAGTCTGTAATTTGTTTTTTTGACTTGTCTAGCATCTGGATTCAAAGGGATCCTCATATCTCCCATAGGCCCTTTAATGCCCTTCATATCAGTGAACTTGGCTAGAAATAAGTCTTGATATTCATGCAGTAACTTTGTAATTTTATTAATGGTAGAAGCATCCCAATAATCTCCAATGTTTGCAAACTTTGGTGTTTGTTCTCTTCCAATATTGACTTTCTTGATTTTGATTGGTTGTCCAATGAATGTTAGCTCAACTCCTGTTCCTTCCACATCTCTCTGGCCCTCTGTTTCTGCTATGTTCACCTTCCTCAGATCATCGTCTTCATCGGCATTGATGTTGTAACAACCTTGCAGTTTCTGGAGATGCACAGTCCATTCATCCTCTTCCTGTTCTAAGGGAAGGCTAGATACCTCCTTGAATACTTTCTATCTCACAACCTGTAGTGATTGATCTACTGAAGGATATTGACTTTTAAATAATAAAGTGGTTACAAATTTTGAGTCATACCTTTCCAATCTGTAGTGATGAGGCACAGTTCTGCTTGAAGGTACCAGTTGATAGGTTTCATGTATGACATGTTGATGAATATGTGTACCCATTTTTCTTGATGAATATTGATCCAGGAATCCTCACAAATTTTCACATGGTCCTTTGGGCAGCTTCAACCTGTGTAGTGAACTTTGCAGCCTTCTACTTGTGTTGAGAATCGTTTTGTCATCAGAGTATGGCATTATACCCAATCTGTAATATTACTTTTGTGTGTCCCCCACCATCTTGTTGGTGTGGATTTAAAGGCCTCATCCATTGTCAAAAACCTTTGTTGTGTTGGTACACTTGCTTCAAAGTCTGATAGGAAGGATTCTAATGGATTCAGACCATCAAATGTGGGTAAGTTACTTACTGTTGTGTCGATCCAGTGAACTTCTCTGGTTAATCTAGCACATCTCCTTGTAGATACTTCATACATATGGTTCTTCTAGTTCTCCAGTGCTTCTTCTAAGTCTGATGAGCACGCCCTGTCACTTCGCCAATTTAGATTCCCATTGGCTGTAGGATTAATGTAATCATGTTGTCTGGCTATTAGTTTATATATGTTTTCTAGTGCATATATGTGGTCTTCTTCTTTGATAGGTTCTGTGTACCGCTGACCTTCATCTTGATCTAAAGGTACGATGACCCTAAGGCCATCTCATTCAAAATTCATACATATTTTCTTTAAGTCAACAACAATAGATTTATTGAAGGCCCAATCAATTCCTAAAAACGCAAGGTAACGGCAATTGTCATCAACTATTTCAATTACCTAAAAATCTGCAAATGTTCTTACTCCATCAATGTCCACAGGGACATTCTCCAATCATCCAAATGGGATGAAAACTTGCTAGTAATCCATCCTAAGCCTGATAGGTGAATAGATCAACATCGTTTTTCCCATCAATGCCCAAGTTTTCTTTGTCATGACATTGACCTCTGACCCTAAGTCGAGAACTACATAGTCTATCTCATACTCTCCTATTTGAGCATTCAAATGTAATTTCTTATTTTCCCTTATCTTCTTACCGATTTGGTGTACTTCCCTATTCATTAAGGAATCTATTTGTTGAAACAAATTTTAATTTTTTTTTATCCCTAAGACGCAAACTTTCCTTTTTTCGGGTTTCATCTTTGCATAAAGCATAAGCTTCATTATCATTCCCAAGTGCCCGGTACCGATTTCTCAAAAATCTTTATTCTTTAAATAATAAAAGGTAAAAAACCTAAAATGTTATAAGAATCCTGATGCATTTTCTATAAAGTTATTGTAATCATGATAAGCTTTAAACCTAATGGAGTTAAGATTAACTTTAAAAAAAATTTGGGATTTGGGGTTTGCTGAGAACACCTTTTTTTTTTCAATACATATTGAATCACGAAATCCCGATCCCCGATTTCCCGAAAGAATGGGAGTTAGTTCAAATTCTGATTAATTAATTCACTAACACAAGAAGTTAAGACTTAAGATAATCAAATCGTGATTTCGGGATTCAAAGTTCAACGATAACATATCTCTTGTCAACACAATCCCCGAAATCCTGAAATGCGAAATCCCGACCCATAATTTGTGTTAAAAATGAATTAATCATGTTTTTTTCTTTAATCTTGATTAATTAAGTCCTAAGTTAATCATATCGCGATTTTGAAAATCGGGATTCATTGATGGCATACTTCTTGTCAACACAATCCCCAAAATCCCGAAATGATTAATACCGATCAATTATTTTGCTAAAATGAATTTAAGTCTTAATTAATCTCATTGTGATTTCACGATTTCAGAAATCGGGATGCAGTGATAACATACATCTCATCAACTCGATCCCCAAAATCCCGAAATGCGAAATCTTGACTTTGAATCTATGATTAGTACAAATTAACTCTATTTTGAAAACATGATTAATAGTAATCAATCTTTTTAGATTTTGTTCACGTTTCGGTTTCCGATTGAATGAAATGTTTCGATTTTTTTTTTAAATTCAAAAGTGCCAAAATGTGACCACTTAAATAAAGAATAAATGGTGATATGTGACACTAATGCGTATCTCAGTAAATATCTACTGCATTAAATGTATTGAATTCTTGTCAGTTGCGTCAGTCCCTTCATCGTTAAATGAATTAAAAGAGAGTTTGAAGGTATGTGTTTCGCAACATTTTCTGTTTCAAAATATCAAGCATAAGACACATTCAACCGAGCTCATACACTCCTTTTCTGTGACAGGTTTTCCATCTAACTTAAAGTCATGGCACAAAAAAAGGCACCGAAGAAGAGTGAATATACACAGGAAGGAGATGTCATATCTGACGCTATGCCACACGCTATTGATTCCATTAAATCTTGGACACAAATATCTGAACTCCTGGAATTTGAATTCAAGAATTCTCATACTGATTCTGATAATCACTTTCGGGATATAGCAGAATCAGAGCTTCATAATGTCGTGGCGCGCCCTCGACTTTTGGCATATAACAATATGATCAGTTGGGCACTGGAAAAGGTTCATATCTCGATGAGGAGCATATTAAATAATCAAGGGGTCATTGTCTACTCGTTCAGGCCAGAACATATAAAAGTAATGTATAAGCTTTAACCGAATCCTAAGTACACTTTTAATGCTGAGTTTTTAGCTAAATTTCAAAGGAAAGAGTGTACTGAGGCAGACCGAACTTATCCTGATTTAATTAGAGATTGGTCGATATGTCCATCAAAGTTTAGGGCTGATACCCATGGGGTTTATGCCACGACATCTTTGAATGAATACATGGTCTATGTAGCTATTATGCTGTGTAGACTATTTGGGAGAAAGGATCCCTACCATTTTCATGCAGATTGGGTGCCCTTTTTAGAAGAATCTTTAGAAGGATTCACTTTCAACTGAAGTAAAATTCTATCTGATAACCTAGCTCAAGAAGTTTTAAACTACAGAGTTGCAAAATCTAAAGGTCAACCAGTGGCCTTTTATATGTCAGCATACATTATGGACGTAGTTTGATTTATGACTCCTTTTCCCTTGATGAATTGGATTTGGAACATAAATTTCCCTGATCCCATTCATGAGTATCATTCTACACTTTGGGAAGAAAATTCTAAGAATGCATTTTATGAAATTTTTCATTTCATAATAATTCCAATGCATAACATGTTTTATGGCTGTGAACCCCCTCGCATTTCTGAGTCAGTCTCAAGAAATCTCAAAGTGATAGCCGACTGGTTTATTGATGAGAACTTTTCTTATGTTAGGGTTTATGGGTGCTCAATTCCTCCTCACGCACTTCCGAAATTTCTCCCAGACAGATTGATATTGAGGGAGGTAGCACATCAAATAGTGAAAGGTGGTATTGGGATAGAACTAAAGGTAGCTCAAAAGAAATCTTGGCCAATCTTCCTTCTATATGTCAGAAAATTTTCATTGCTAAACCTTGGCCACTCTAAAGTAGAGGTTGAAGCATTAGAAGAATAAAACTGGTAGATATTGAGCATAGAAAGCATGACCCTTATCAATTAGTAAGTATACATTTGATGCACTGTAATTTGAAAGCTTATGATCATGAAACATTTGTTTATGATGATATTTTCAAGGAGGTCAAAACCTATGAAGAAGTATTGAACAGGGTACAGGCCATGTCACCTGACTCACAGGTTGGTTTCATGTCATTTCAGAGTCACAAACAAAGTTGTTTACCAAAGAGTTTGCAGGGTGAGTCCATAAGCCCTCCTCCAGAGCAGGAAGGGACTCCCCTAGGCTTTGAAACAAATGTACAGGACAAAGCAAATACAAAAGGAAAAATGAAGGAGGGTGAAATGCCTTCACAAGAAATAGAAATTCCCCAGACAGAAAAATCAGAGGCAGGGAAAGGAAAGGAGTTGGAAACAACTTTAGAAATCTCTGGGAGTTTTCTGAAAAAAGTAGGTGGAACAACATCGACAGAACTTGGAAGTCCCATTAATTCCTTGACTCCATTGCAGTCTACTTATGGAAACCCCCACAAGGGAGCTCTATATGTTAGTGAGCTTGAGCCTATTTCTAGGGATGAGATTCCTTCATCCGATTATTTTTTCAGTAAAAAAAGGAAGGCTATCCTGAAACAGGAGATGCATCCAAGAGGAGATATAATTATTAAAAAGCACAAAATCATCATAGATGGACAAAAACTTAAAGAGGGGGAATTCGCTACAGAAATAGGGGGCACAATGGGAGCTTTAGCATCAATGAATTTATACTCTATGGGAAGTTTGACGACTATGTTGGAACAGAAAGACCAAATGATAGCTCTCAGCTACAGGGTCAATTGAAAGAGACCGAAAGAAATATCAGTTGGGGAATAAAAAGGGTTTAGAACAAGCTAGATTGAATGACATTCAAGAGATTCAGAAATTAAAAGAAAGCTTAGAAGAAGAAAATCAGAAAATATAGGTAACTCAGGCTCAGGTCTTAAAGCAAGAGGAAACAAATAAACAGTTACAAGATAAGATAAGTTTCATTTCAAATCAAGTGGTAGAGCTTGAAGTTTTCCAGGCTCAGGTATTGGGGATACATATGAAGATAGAGGAGGAACAACAGTGAGTGTTTTTTAATCTGGAATCTGTCCAGAATTACTTTCAGGAAACTAATAAATCCTTGGAAGATATTCTCCAGAAGGAAAGAGAGGTAAAAGCATCCAGGACGACTTTCCAAAAAGCAGTGACTCTTTCAACAAAGGAGGAGGCCGGAAAGATTAAAAAATTATCTGTTTCAGAGAAGGTTAAAGGAGATGTAATACTCAAGGTGTAGGAGACAAACCTTGCAGAAAATAAAAGAATAACTAGAGAGGTCAATGATGATTGTCAAGAAATTTTTGATCTTTTAGAAAAAATCTTCTTTGAACATTGGAAAAAATGATTGTCCCGGGTTGTTAGGAGAAATAAATATTGTCAAGCATCAGTTAACATTTAAAGAAGAGCTAGAAGATATTCAGGTAGAGATTCCACAAATAAAAGTAGTCAATGTAACTCAGATTGACAAATGGATAGTAATGCCTAACTTAAAGCTACAAACTATTAAGTTTATGAGAAAGGTAATGGAAGATTGTCTGCCAGAATTACAGAGAAAGTTTTTCTTATTTGAAGCAAAGGATATTCTAGAAGATCCCAGAGTTTTAGTATAGTTCCTGGGAAAATGTGTTTGTTGTCTTAAAGAAGAAGGAGCAGGTTCATCAACACTGACATGAAATACTCTTTTGAAGATTTTTCATCATTAGAATAATAAATAAGTTAGAAAAGAAATGTAAACGGTTTGACATTATTCATCCATGTAACCGTAGTCTTAGGAATTTGGTTAATCACCAACTGGAAAAAGTATTTGATGATCATGTATAAATATGTTTTCACAAGACTAAGAAAGGGATTTTGGTTTTTGAGAGAGCCGATTGTATTAAAAAAGTTTTCCATCCATTGTGATATAAATAATGCAGACAAGATTCTGAATTCTGTCAACTTGAAGCTATGTGTTCTTTAACCGTGTTTACAATTTTTATGTTTCTCTTTCAATGTCCTTCTAATGAATGATCAACTATAAGTTTGTTTCATACATATTTTGTAGTTTGAATTGATTTGGTTATCAAATTAGTTACAACTTTTCCTCTGAAATTGCTATTAGTAATTTTAAGACCTGTAGATCATTTGAATGATTATATTTAACATTTCATGAGAAATCTTGTTTTCCTCTTTATCTCCTGTTAAAATATGAGATTCTTTCTTGATTAAAGCCTCATATTTTCACAACAGTTCTACTTTGTTATTTTAATATTCTTAAAATTGTTTCAAGTCCAGGAAACGGCCTCAACTGTTATTGTATTACTATTTTGAGTTCTAAAACTCTTTTTCTTTTTTCATCCCTTAAAAACTAAAGCAACAAATCTTCAATTCTTTCATAATTAAATAAAATTTTACTCTCCATGACTGTCCCAAATAATAGACAGCCCGACATAGAACTTGGACTCCAAGATCAAACTAGCATTTCTTTAAACCTATTTAATACTATTTTGCAAACAACAACTAACCGGGTTGAATTAGAACGTTCATGGGCTGCTATTGAGAGAGATATCAACATCCAAGAACAACTGGAAGCTAGATAGAGGTAGTTTAGAAACTGACTCTGATTTACCCTTCTTTTTTATTCTTACCCTTTAATTATCTTTACCTTTACGGATGCCTTGATGGTATACTTTACAACCTTAAAGTATAAACTCAGGAACAACACTATCTTTCCTAGCTCATATTGTCTGATTAAATTTTGTAATTCTTGTACAACACTTTCATCCTGAACCAACTTAATACAAGTGTATAAAAATTCCATGAGCTTGCTTACCTCTTTTTCTTCTTTTGGCAAAGAAGACAGATCAAATGCTAGAGGCATTCCATATTCTCTCACTTCTGGTCTTGTCTTTTATGCAGAGCCTTGGTTTCCTTTGAACTCTTTTCTGGCTTCCTCAAACATTTGTCTTTCTTTCTTTGCATCAAACATTTGTGTCTTCTATGTAGCTTTGTTGATCCTTAAGCCTTCTGTAATATTCCCTTGGGTCATTCTGTCATCTCCTGTGACAATGCCTCCTCTTGTTATAACAACTACTCTAGGGTCTTCTTTGTGAGGTTCAACATAGATCAGTTGCTCTTGTGGGTTCTATTGATGTCCTCGTCTTTATTGAATCTTAGCTAGCAACACAGGACAATCTTCTATAGCATGGTCAAACGAGCTGCAGTAGCTGCAAGTGGTACAAGGGTTATGACAAAACCTTGCAAGGTGTCCAGGTTGTGTACATTTGTAACAGATGATCTGTCCTCAGACTCAACCCATTTCTCATCCTCGTCCTCTTCCTCTGAATCCACCGTGAGGATTGAAGTTTCCTCTCCCAGGAGAGTTGTAATGCATAGTGTTTCCTTCTTTCTGTACTTCACCTTGAATCTTATATATGTCTCTTGACCTTTCATGCATGAGATCGTAAGCCCTACAATCCCTATCATCATGTCCTATAGACTTACATAATGTACAGTACAAATTTGTAGGTGTCTGAACATACTTTTTCATATAATAGCACTCACCAGTACGATGTTTGTTTCTACATACCTCGCACCAGGGTAAGGTGACTTACTTCAAGGAGCTCAGAGCTCTAGAAGCCAAGTATTCATTGAATAGCAGGCAGTGTTCCTTGCCATGGCCTTCCAATCTTCATTTGACACACCAGATGCCTTCTCTTTTATCTTTTCTCTTGTCTTTCTTCATATCTTCGACCTGCAGAAACAAACTAGTTAGTTGACTCAAGATCTGGCTCATACCTGAGTTGGATTCTCCCATAGGGGTTGATTATAGATTCATGGTGATCTCCAACGCCTCAGCCTACAAATAAATCTTCTATTGCATCAGGGGAACTCTGATGTGTGGTAGAAGGGCAACAATGAACCATTCCTTGTTATGTTCGTCTGGGATCTGAAAAGTCAATCGGCCTATTAAGGTCTTGAATCTCTGATCAAACTCCCAAATAGGTTCAACCACCTTCTGCTTGATCTCTTTCATCTCTGTGATACAATGGGATTTTGACTTAGGTTTCTTGAATTCTGCAATCAACGCATTCTTGATCTGATTCAAAGGCTTAGGTTGTGAAAGTCCTTGGACAAGTTTCATGTACCAACTTAGTGCACGATCTCTGAGAGTTGTACTGAACTGAGTTATTTTTACTACTTCATCTATGAAATTATTAATATACCATACGGCTTCACATAGAAACTAGTGTTGATCAGGATCTTCATATCCATCTCCCCTAAAGATAGGGAGTCTCATCTCATCTTCCATAGATCTTCCTAGGGTTCCTGACTGAATATGTGGTGGACTACTATTAAAAATCCTATGAATGCTCAGGTGACTGGGATTACTCTGGTTTCTTAATACTACTGAATCAACAGTATGAATAACAATACTTACTTCGATGTTATATGCAATTTCTAAGGTTTCAATTTCTCCTCGACGAAGCTCTACAACTTTTCCTTCCTCTTCCCTAGCAGGTTCTAAATGTTCTTTGTGTTAGAATATAATGGATGTGATTTTTTTACCATTGACAATATCTATAGTTTCACCCAACCATAGGCTGAAGCCCCCCTTTGAGCACCTTAACCTTGACAGAGAATCACTCTAGAAGAAAACCCTAGGCTAGATATCCAAACAAAGGGTAGCACACCTTTCCCCAAGGATAGCGCACCAACAAGAGATGATCAGATAGTTCAAACCCTATCCAAGAGATATTCCAAGCCAAAACATAACAGCTAACTACAACAACTGCACCGACAACTCTCCTCAAACCTGTGCACAAAACAAGGCACTATAGTGGGCACAAGTTGCTTCTCTGTAATTTTGAGACTGCCTACCAGAATGAGAACTGGCCTCCTGTATTTATACCAATTATAGCTAACTACCTGGGTTGACTTCTCATTCTGGGTATCTATTGTTTAGTATATATTATTATTTATGGATGACTTCTTCTATTGGAGGCTAATAACTTAATATAAATTATCTTGAGCGTACAAGTCTTCTAGGGTTATTAGCCAACTCATTATGGTTTCTTATTTCTTCTCGGAGTATTCTATCCTTGTCAGGTTTACATGTGGAGGTAAATACCTCCCACAGCTACCATAATATCAACACTCCCTCCTAGATAGGGAGGTATTACAGGTAATGGTCTTGAGCACAAAAACATACCAATTCACCCAGTAGGATCAACATCGTTTTATAGACTATATCATGACTATATCATGAGCACCATCATCATCATCAGTGTCATTAGCTGCATCATCTCTCGAAACCATACTCTATCTAAGTAATTAGACATGATTCTCACTCCACAGAGTGATACAAGATCCATTCTTCTAATCTAGAAGAGTAAATGCTCTGAATAATTTTCCGTTTGGGAAATCTTTGTCCTTTGATTATCCATCTAATTGATAATCATTTCCAATACTGTTGATAGTATTCAAGGCAATCGAAACAAAATAGAACATAATTGTGTCTATTCATAGTAGTACATAACTACAATCCAGTGGTACACTACCACACCAAGTAACACACAAGTACTTGATCAACAACGTATAGTCACTAATAGTGGAACACATCCACCACAATAATATACATCTACTGTCATATAATATTCATAACGATCATCTGATATCAACCTACACAGAAACTATGTTATGGTATAAACTGAATCATCTGGTCCAATCTTTCACTCACATCTATGAGATCTGAAAGAATATCTACCCTCAGAGTAGAACAATGAGATATCTAGACTATTCTTCTCAAGCAAGGAAGAATAATTGTCCTGTCTTATGAACTTGGACCATTCTTCCTACACTAATCAAAGTGCACACTGGAGAGAATGTATAAACCCTAAGGAATGCCTGTCCTTGATTGTTGAGCCTGAACCATTCCCCACCCTAGGGCATTCCTCCTACACTAATCAAAGTGAACCCTGGAGAGAATGTATAAACCTTAAGGAATGATTGTCTAGACCATTTCCTCTGTTAAACATAAGAGGAAAAGACTGTCCTGTATCAACCTCCAAAATGGACCATTCCTCATGTTAACCACAATGAGAAATCGATGTCCGACGAGGCGGGCCAGTCTTCTTGAGTAACCCTCAAGAAGAGAGACTGCCCTAGACAACTCCCCATGTTAACCACAATGGGAAGTCATTGTCTATGATACACCAACAATTTGGACCATTTCCCATGTTAACCAAAATGAGAAATTGTTGTTCGTTAGAAATCTCAATCCACTTTCCGAACTGGAAAGGAAACTGCTCATCCTGGACCATTTTTCAAATTGAAAAATGACTGTCAATAAGTCAATACATATTAGTTCTCCCTCCCAACCTGGGAATCATCTCTTCCTTTTTCAATAAGGAAGTTGTCTCCACGAGCTCTAGCTTGAATACACAAACTCTTTTATCTTGGACAGAAGCTTTACCAATATGTCTTTTTATCTTGCTCATCTATGGGGATATGTATTGGAGAACCTCTTTCTTCTTTCTGAACTTCATCATGGATAATGTAGTGTTTGATTTCAAATGTACTTCGTTCTGGAGCACTAGTCTTCTTTGAAGGCTTCATGTAGCTCTGATCAATAAAATATATCATTGTTGGAAAGCTGGAACATATCCATGTGGCACTTCTTCTGTCATCATGAAATTTGATCTTCTGAGTAATCATATTGATACAATATCTTGTTATAGGAAATCTTCACCATGCTTCCGCTGTGCACTGGAGGTTCTCCACCAAGTTATTTTCTTCCATCTTCATACAAGGGTCTCTTTCCGGTATGCCTCAAAGTCTTGAGGTTCCTCTTCATATGATCTTTGTTCAATTTCTCTGGAGAACATTCTTTTCATTCATCTGATGTAGAACTCCAACCCATGGATATTGCGGATGATATAAAGACTCATGTATAGGTATGCATGGTTTACTGGAATAAGTAATTGTCATAGTCTTCTCCCTCCATCTGGGAGAACCTCTAGTCTTCAATCTCATAATTCTTTCATTCATAAGTCTTTCATACACTGTTCTTCATCACAACTTTCAGTTCTTCTGCTTGATTTATTTTAGTGAGTTCATATCAGGCTGGTAATCTTGTGAATCAGAATACACTGATTGGTTGTTTAGGATTCTCTTCTTTCTTGGAATATTCATGTTATTTCTTATGTTTTTCTTTAGATCTTGGGTCCATGGAGTTTCTTATAGATTCCATGCCCTAAGGATTGCATTTATTTATTTCATCATAGGATCACAAATGTGGATGGACAACTAGGGATACTTTAAGGCTTCTCTTCAAAGAAGTCTTCTTCTAAGGTCAAACTGAACACGTACTTCCTTTCATGGATGCTACCATGGATATATACTTCATAATCTTCAATGGATCATAGGATTAGCTCCCTCCTAATCCTTTCTTCATGCATTCTCTTCTCTTTGGTGATGTATAATCGGCTCCCTCCATCTGGGAGAGTCCATGCTTCTGTCTGCATCCTTGTTGTCTACTACAATATATAATTGGATCTCTCTGTCTGACAGAGTCCATGCTTTCGTCTTGTTGTCTTCTACAAAAACTTCATAAGTATTTCTTGAATTTACTCTTGATTGTTCACTTCTTTCTATCTTTTCTTGTTCTAAGTCTCTTCATGATGGATTCGTCTTATCTTGCAATGTCTTTCACATGATTTGTTTGATGTATTTCATCCTTTCATGTGTATTATCTAATGATATTCATCCTTATATTGTTGCTCTTACATAGGTATAGTTCTTCTTGGAATACATTATCTTCCAGGAGATAGATATACAAGATATGTACAGAGACGATGCAAACAAGATATGTACAAGAAATAAGCAGAGTATTGTTACCTTCAAAAGAAGAAGTCCCTTTCATCCTACTTAGTCTTCTTGGTAGGTTCCTTTTCTTCGACAACTGATGCTTTGTGTTTCTCCTTTATTTTATTTAGCTTGGGACAATGCTTATTGTAGTGACCATACTTTCAATAGTTGAAGCATTGTATTTATTAAATGTCTTTCTCTTGATTTGGCTTCCTCCTTGAGTCAAACTTCCTTTTGTTCCTGAAATTCTTGAATCTTGTTGTGAATCCCTGATCATCATACTTCTTTTGGGGTTTCTCTTTTTCACTGATCCTGGATTATTCTTGAGCACAACTAGTCCAAAGTTCTTCAAATGTAGGATACTCCTTTCTTTTGTTCATGCTTGTGGAAAATGCATCCCACGTCTTGGGAAGACCATTGAGTACTATGTTTACCAATTCCTTCTCTGAAATTATCTCTTCAATAGCTTGTAGTTGATCTCTTAACTGGGATATCCTCACAAAGTATGATGTTATGCTATTCTCATCATTCATCTTCATGTCACGGAGCTCATTCTTCAGACTCATAACTTGTCCAATGTTTCTGATCGAGAAGAGATTTTTTAGGGAATCGTACATCTTCTTCGATCAGTCAATATGGGATATGTAGGGTATCAAGTGGTATTTTATAGATTCCACTATGATACTAATGGAATTGATTTCACCATCTTTGAACTTCTCCATAACTGCAACGTTCTGTGGTTCCTTCTCTTTTCCTTCTTCAAACTCTAGTTCCACGATCTTTTCTTTCACGATATCCCACACTTTATTCTCGGAAAGGATGAGGTCAATCCTTGTCTTCCATGCTATGAATTTAGAGGCTCCATCTAAATTGTTCTCTGATTTCATAGAATAAATCATGGTGGCTTTGACTTGGTCAAACCTTAGATTTGACCACAAACTCAAACTTGATGTCTTGGCTTGCTAAGAGTAACAGGAGATGTGCTAGGCTAGGGTGCACTGATCTGTCTGGATATTAGGTAAATATCTTCACTTAAGGTGTCTCAATGAGAGGATTAGGGTTTATGCAACTGTACCTGCTAGTAACCCTAGCGATAGTGCTTCAACGAGCTTAATATCCTTCTGGTTATATTTCCTTCCAGTGGTTAGACTGAATGAAGGATGTGTGGGCCCATAACCTATTAGAATATAATGGATGTGCTCATTTTACCATTGACAATATCTCTATTGTCACCCAATCATATTCTGAAGCCACCCTCCGAGCACCTTAACCTTGACAGAGAATCACTTTGGAAGCAAACCCTAGGCTAGATAGCCAAACAAAGGGTAGCACACCTTTCCCCAAGGATAGCGCACCAAAAAGAACTAATCAGATATTACAAACCCTAGCCAACATATATTCCAAGCCAAAACTTAACTTCTAGTTGCAACAGCTGCACTGACAACTCTCCTCAAACCTGCACACAAAACTGGGCACTGCAGTGCGCACAAGTTGTTGCTCTGCAATTCTGAGACTGCCTGCCAGAATGAGAACTAGCCTTCTTGTATTTATACTAATTTTGGCTAACTATCTGGGTTGACTTCTCATTATGGGTATCTGTCTATTCAATATATATTATTATTTCTAGATGACTTCTTCTCTTGGAGGCTAATAACCTAATATAAATTATCTTCTTGAGCTGACAAGTCTTCTAGGGTTATTAGCCAACTCATTAGGGTTTCTTCTTGCTTCCTCGAGTATTCTATCCTTGTCAGGTTTATGCATGGAGGTAAATAACTCCCGTACCTACCATAATATCAACATTTCGTCTGTCAGTTATGTTTCTTCTCCACTGTAGAAATCTTCCTCCCCATAGTTCTTCTTAAACAGGTTTGCAAGATGAACTTCTTTGAATATTCTCCCACTGCACGTATGTCCTGCTTCTATGTCGTTGTCACTGTTTGAATTTTTGAACATTATCCTTTCTTGATCCAACCAATTGATTGTGTCTTCAATATGTTCTTCTCATGCAATAGCATCTTGATTCTTAGCTTCAGCAAATGAAAAAATTTCCCTCTGATTCCCTTAAAGAAATATCTCTCGACTTGGCTGTATAATTCTACTTTATCAACAATGAACTTTGTGATGTACCCTATAATGTTACTATCAAGCCAGTGATCTATTGCCTATGATACAGCGTTATCAACTCTCTTGACCTTCTTGATCAACTCCGACATCCAAACCACAAGAGGTCTAGATCGGATCTTGATCTAGGTATCTCCTAATATAGCTAGCCACTCATATATCTCCTGATGGATCCCTCCAAATAATATCTCGTGTATATCAATGAATATATATCTTTCGAGCCAATCCTTAGTGTTAAGATTAGGGTTCTTGTTCTAGGCTTCAACGAAGTCCTTCTCTTGATCCTCTATCCACTTTTCAATCTGTGTCTTCGATGGAAACCACCTTGACACTCCCTCAAAAATATTCATGTCCCAACAAAGGAACCATTTTTTGGCACAGGGGTAGACCCAGGGTTCAGCTCCAAGAGCACACCAAAAATCCCTAACTAATGGTCCTTTCGGCAGCACCTGCGAAGCAGATGCAGTATCACCCGAAGAAGTTATGAGGGGGTTGCAGGACAGAGGTGTCTACAACCAAAGGGAATATCAAGTGGATCTAACACAATAACAACACAACATTCATATATCACTTATCACTTAGATATATTATGCACATCTACTTATCATATCTAAAACAATACTGCAATCATAGTATATCAATGACAGATACAAACTACCAATCACACACAACACAAAATATATTGAGGTAAAGCATACAGTTCTTATCTGCACTCTTAGCTAGAAGATCTTCTCTCTTCTCCTCTCTTTCTCTCCTCTCCCTGTGCACCCAGCTGCAGGGTTAATATTTGCACCCACCTGAAGATCTTACAATCTAGAAGGCTCTCACTCTCAACACTTCTCTCTCTCAATACAATAGTCTCTCACAATAACAATCAGATAGATCACTAGAAACAACGATAACCTATCTTGATACCAACCCTAAGTACCAACCCAACATAGACCCTTTAGATCTCTATTTATACATTACAATAGCTCACCGACAACCTTAGGTCGAAACCTAGGTGTCCAAAACCCTGGATACAAAAACCCTAGGTGTCTAAAACCCTAGGTCAACTTGACCCATATTTTGCTTCACTAGCCTGTCTTTCCTTCCATTTCATGCGGTGCTCCAAAGCATCCATCAGTAGATTTTTCCTCTTGCTGAGTTCTCCATGATCCCTCTTTCTTTCTTATCTGTCATCCCCGATCTCCTCGTCCAACGACTCTCTTTCTCGAGATCTGCTCCATCTTTTCTTCTCTTTTGCTCACTTCGACCCAATAATAGTCACTGTGTCTTCGCATGATTCCATAACCAAGGGACAACAATGGGTAATGTTGAGATAGAATCTAATGGAAGGAGAGGTAGGTAATGATCAGAATCTGGACCAGGGGTCAAAATTTAGCTCAAAAATCAAATTTCTCATAATTGCCTCAAAACAAATGGGTGAATAGCCCTCGTCGTCACGAACACAACGCAACTCGTTTAGGTTCAAACGAACATTGGATGAGAGAGATATCATGATCTATTCGAATCGCCAAATAGGTAAAAAAATTGTGTTGACTGTGCAGTCCGTACAGTCCGTATGTATGTTGACGTGGCAGAGGCCGTACATCCGTACACTGAGGTGGCAAATGTGGTCAAATCAAATTTTGACATGTGGCATTTTATGGGCGAATGGTGTGGTGCCACGTGGCACCATGCCAATGGTTGTTTGGTTAAAATATTATGGAGTCCATGGGGTTCGAACCCCGGACCTCCTCTCTTGTCCAAGCTTTAACAAAGTCCGCCCTACCAACACACCATGCATTGTTACTTGTTATATGAATGGTTTATAATATATTTAAATTTGTGTTATTGTTAAGTTGGCGGGGGGGCGGGCTAGGGCTTAGCCCCTAGCCCACGGTCACATACCAATCCATATGACTACACTCTCGCACGCATTTCCCATGGTTTATAAACTCGCGGTTACGGTGTTATATGTGACCGGTGGTTATACCATATGCCCGCGGGGATTGGTTTATCAAACGGTTAAGCCTCGATTTTATATGTTTTCACATATGACCACACACGGAGCGCACGAGAGTTGGATTTTGAAATTGTTTTTTCAAATAGTTTTCCCACCAACCATATGCCGCCACTTGTCATTTAACCATTCGGCCTTGGAAATGGTTAGTCCATGGTTTCGGGTGCTTATCCATATGACCTCGGACTTGGCGGTTAGGGGCTAGGCGCACCCTAACTGTTCGACAGTTTGCACCATTATGCGGTTGCGCATCGGTGCTAGGTTTTAGCATGAGTTATTGTGCGTGTTCTTGGTTTAACGTACAGAGGTGTGTTTTGGCGAACCAGAGACAACAAGCTTGAAGGAAGAGAATGGCAGGAGGCCTATCTTCTTCATTTTTTGGCCAAATGAGGTGCCGAAAAAGCCCAACTAGGGGTTTTAGGATGTTCTGAATCCATTGGCACTATTTTCATAGCCATTTGAAGACTTCTTTTGTAGGTTTTTAACCATTTAAGTTTCAAAGAGCTCTAGGGAGCTTGAAGCCCTCATTGTTTGAGGTCATGCTCAGATGAGCACATGTTTGTTTTCTATGATTGAATAATCATTTTTGGCTCATTTTTATGCTCTGAACACATTGGGATAGGTTTCAGATCCATTTGATGACTTTTACAAGTGTTTTTTCCATAGAGAATCTCAGGGAAGCTTAAGGCCACATGTAAAAGAGGTCATTTCCGGATGAGCCATGATCTGTTTTCAGAGTTTTATTAGTCATTTTTGGGGTTTTTATGTATTCTGATCCCAATGGTACAGTCAGAATTTCCATTGGAGTTGAGCAACAATTTGTAAAATAATCTTTGACAAACTAATCCCAGAGAGCCAAGTCCATTGATGGAGGCTCAAGGAGATGTAGCCCAGAGAGGGGTGAAATCCTTTATCATCTTGTTATTGTTGTGAGTTTGATGGTTTATTTGCTACAAGTTATGTTGCTATGTATTTATTTAAATTACATATATAACCATTTTAATGAACATTTCCTCACACATGAACATTTAAAAGAAGATGCATAAACTTGGCACATAATTTATCTTGCATATTTTAACACATGGAGCAAGGTCCTGTAAATTTTATTTTAAATGAAGTAGAGGGTGCTTGCATAGAATTACAAGTTAGCCTTCTATTTTCAGATCAGGTGGTATCATAGCACTAGTTTGTTTTGCTCATGTGTTTTCCATTGATAGATTGAGATTTAGCTGTTGGTATTTGTGCAAGTTTTGTGTTGAAGTTTGATATCTTGCAAGGATGGAGGAAGCTTCAAACATTGATAGTTCTCATACATATTCATTATCTAATTTCTTTGACAAAGAGATGTTGAAGGAGTTGCTAACCATGAGAGATGTGATGAAAGAGATGTGTG
>ML780554.1:282736-298278 GCA_009831015.1 Picea engelmannii | reverse complement strand
TGTTAGTTTATCTTCAAATTCCTCTCAAGATGAATGTTTTGGTGTTTTTGAAAATCACACAAGAGGAATAGGGTCCAAGTTATAGTTAAAAATGGGCTATGAAGGTAGAGGTTTGGGCAAGCATGCACAAGGCATTGTTGAGCCTATTGTTGTTGAAGAGAGACCAAAGTATTTTGGTCTTGGATATGAACGAAGAGATGGAGCAATTTCCAAAGTTGAGGAGACAAGGGAAAAAGTTCCAAGCACAAATTTTGTTTCAAGTTCACCTCCTCAAGAAGGCTATAAAGGTGAAAGTTCAATCGCTCCAGCATGCAAGGCTTGTGTTCAAGATGAATGCAAATGTGTGAAACAAAAGAGTTGTGACAATCATGAGGACAAGAACACTATTGATGGTCTTGAAAGGAGAGCTTATAACTCTTCCAATTCACTTCCTCAAAGAGGCGATAAAGGTGAATGTTCAAGGTATAATTCTTCTTATCATTCAATTTCTTTTGATTATGTTAAGCATGATAAATTTGTATGTAAAAATGGAAGAAATAATCCATGTACATATTGTGGTTTATATAACCATCATATTTCAAAATGTTGGAAAAGATTGACCACTTTCAGGAAACTTTATAAGCAAAGACAACGTGAAAAGAGGTTGCAAAAGATTTCCACTCATTGTCAGAAGAGGGGTCATCTCATTGACCAATGTTGGACATTGCATCCAACCACTCATCCACAGCACAAGAAGCAGATGGATAAAGAAATTGGCAAGAATGGAAGACGAGATTCCATCATTGATGTGAGTCAAGACGATTCACAAGAGGACGATTTTCAACAGAAAACGTCACCATTGAGTTGGCTTGGTAAGAAATGGTTGGATTTCTTGAGCAAGTAAAGCTTGCATTTTTCTGTTTTGGATGCATATTTCCATCTTATGTGTGCATTTATGTTGATAGTATGACAAGTTGCAATAGTTTATCACAACTTGCATGATGCAAGTTGCATGTGAATGCAAATCGTTTGAAGGCATTCTTGTTTGTTGCACAACTTCGCCAGGAGGATGTAAAAGATGGGTATGATGTTCACTTGTTACAGCCATATATATTTTTCATATTCAGCTCTTATGTACCCACATGTTTTGGGTTTATGTACTTATGTTTGTACTTGAAGGAGAGTTGAAGAGCTATGCACAAGCATGTGTTTTTGTGTATGTATAAGCAGTGAACCTGGTGATAGTTTATCATGAATGGCTCATGATTATAACATGATTGTGTATCATGAATGTTGACTTGTCAGTTTGGGAAGGTTGATATGTTTCAAATGAGTCTCGACTTGTGTCGATGTTGTCTTGACGACTATGTTGTGTCGATCATGTTTTTCGACTTATGTTTAGTCGATGAAGTTTGTTGGCTTGTAAGTTGATTTTGAGTATACCAAGATGCAGGAAAACACCATGTGCTTTGATGAAGTACAAGATGCGACCGTTTGCTTCAAGAGAAAAAAGACTTTGTTGGCATCATTTTCAGTCTTGTATAAATTTGTTTTCAAGATTGATGGTTTTCTTGGTTTGTGACAAGATGTCGCAGGAAAGTTTTTGTGGCCATTGGAGAGTAGATTGTGTTGATGCCAAAGAGTTTGCAAGAGGGACTTGATTCTCAGTGGGAAGGATGGCAGTCTTCCAAGAAAAAAGAGAATAGTGGGTCAACAACAACCAGAGAATAGTGGTTGAAGGACATAGTTAGTTGCAGTGCAAGGCATGTCAAGGTATCCAGGTGATTGTCAAAAAGAATTTTCAAGTAGAATCAGTTGATAGAACTTGAAAGAAGAAGAGTATTGAAGCTCAGACAAATAATCATAAGATTTTGTGGGTCCAAAATCCTTTCAGTGGGAAGGTGTGATCAGAATCTGGACCAGGGGTCAAAATTTAGCTCAAAAATAAAAGTTCTTAGAATTGCCTCAAAACGAATAGGTGCATAGCCCTCATCGTCACGAACCCAATGCAACTCGTTTGGGTTCAAACGGATGTCGTATGAGAGAGATATCGCGATCTGTTCGAATCGCCAAATAGGTAAAAAAATTGTGTTGACTGTGCAGTCCGTACAGTCCATACATGTGCTAACGTGGCAGAGGCCATACTTCTATACATTGAAGTGGTAGATGTGGTCGAATCAAATTTTGACACGTGGCATTTTATGGGTGAATGGTGTGGTGCCACGTGGCCCAGTCGTGGGCTGCCACATGGCACCATGGCAATGGTTGTTTGGTTAAAATATTATGGAGTCCGTGGGGTTCGAACCCCGGACCTCCTCTCCCATCCAAGCTTTAACAAAGTCTTCCCTGCCAACACACCATGCATTGTTACTTGTTATATGAATGGTTTATAATATATTTAAATTTATGTTATTGTTAAGTTGGCGGGGGCCCGGGCTAGGGCTTAGCCCCCAGCCCGCAGCATACCAATCCATATGACTACACTCTCGCGCGTGTTTCCCATGGTTTATAAACTCGTGGTTATGGTGTTATATGTGACCGGTGGTTATACCATATGCGTGCGGGGATTGGTTTATCAAACGGTTAAGCCTTGATTTTATATGTTTTCACATATGACCACACACGGAGCGTGCGGGAGTTGGATTTTGAAATTTTTTTTTCAAATAGTTTTCCCACCAACCATATGCCACCACTTGTCATTTAACCATTCGGCCTTGGAAATGGTTAGCCCATGGTTTCGGGTGCTTACCCATATGACCTCGGCCTTGGCAGT
Organism: Picea engelmannii; assembly: GCA_009831015.1. Lineage (NCBI taxonomy): Eukaryota > Viridiplantae > Streptophyta > Pinopsida > Pinales > Pinaceae > Picea > Picea engelmannii. The sequence goes on along the minus strand of ML780554.1, from coordinate 295,526 downwards.
TAGGGGTTGGGTGCACCCTAACTATTTGACAGCTTGCACCGTTATGTGGTTGCACGCCGGTGCTAGGTTTTAGCATGAGTTATTGAGCGTGTTCTTGGTTCAACGTACAGAGGTGTGTTTTGGCGAACTAGAGACAACAAGCTTGAAGGAAGAGAATGGCAGGAGGCCTATCTTCTTCATTTTTTGGCCAAATGAGGTGCCAAAAAAGCCTAGCTAGGGGTTTTAGGATGTTCTGAATCGATTGGCACTGTTTTCACAGCCATTTGAAGACTTATTTTGTAGGTTTTTAACCATTGAAGTTTCAGAGAGCTCTAGGGAGCTTGAAGCCCTCATTGTTTGAGGTCATGCTCAGATGAGAACATGTTTGTTTTATGTGATTGAATAATCATTTTTGGCTAATTGTTATGATATGAACACATTAGGATAGGTTTCAGATCCATTTGAGGACTTTTACAGGTGCTTTTTCCACAGAAAAGATTAGGGAAGCTTAAGGCCACATGTAAAAGAGGTCATGCCCAGATGAGCCATGATTCGTTTTCAAAGTTTTATTAGTCATTTTTTGGGGTTTTTATGTATTTTGATCCCAATGGTACAGTCAGAATTTCCATTGGAGTTGAGCAGCAACTTGTAAAAGAATCTTTGACAAATTAATCCCAGAGAGCCAAGTCCATTGATGGAGGCTCAAGGAGATGTAGCCTAGAGAGGGGTGAACTCCTTTATCATCTTGTTATTGTTGTGAGTTTGATGGTTTATTTGCTACAAGTTATGTTGTTTTGTATTTATTTAAAGTACATATATAACCAGTTTAAAGAACATTTCCTCACACATGAACATTTAAAATAAGATGCATAAACTTGGCACATAATTTATGTTGCATATTTTAACACATGGAGCAAGGTCCTATAAAGTTTATTTTAAATGAAGTGGAGGGTGCTTGCATAGAATTCCAAGTTAGCCTTCTATTTTCATATCAGGTAGGAAGGATCGTGTAACTATAAGGATATTGCATAAGGAAGTGTAGAGATATAAAGAAGATAATCAAAGGATCATGAAGGCTCAGGAAGAGATACTTAAAAGTTTGAATATGTTGCATAATCAAGTCAACAAATACTCTGGAACCAAGCAAGAAGATAGTGCTAGATGAGTGAAAACATCTAGATCCCATATAAAAATGGATGATCATGGAAATGACATGCAATCAAGAATCATGAGCAAGCACCATCATTCTCCAAGGAAATGCACTAGAAGAACTCATGGAAGTTTAAGGCCAGGGAGCATCTCAACTATGTCTCATGTTTGGAGGAAAAGGAAAAGACCTAAGGAAGACATATTGCAAGGTTAACTTAGGAAAATAAATCCACCATCTTTCAATGGTGATCATAGTAAAGAAGAAGAGGTCGAGGCTTGGCTGTTGGAAATGAAAAAATATTTACATTTGCATGATTACCCCTTTAGAGTAGAATATGGAATTGCAACCTACCACTTTCAAGGAAAGAAATCTATGTGGTTGGATCAACTTAAGAAATCCAAGCACCTTGATGGGAAGAGGATCTCATGGACGTATTTCAAAGGATATTTCCAAAAGAAATATTTTTCCGAGATTTATTATGAAAGGAAGATGAAAGAGTTATTTGAACTCAAGTTGGGAAGCATGACAATGGATGAATATGAAAAGAGGTTATTTGAATTGTTGACATATGTTGACTTCATAAAGGATGAAAAAGTCAAAATCCAAAGGTTTATGAGTGGGTTACCCTCCTTATATAGTGACAATATACAATATGATAACCCCAATACTTTGGAGGAAGCTATAAGGATAGAAAAGCATCTTTATGAGTAGAATGGAGGAAGGCCAGTTTTCCAAAAATATTGAATTATAAGATGAAGGGTAAAAATGATCAAAGGAAGAAAGTTTTTAAGCCGCCTTTTTTCAATAACAACTTCCAAGCAAATCAGCAAGGTTATAAATCCAAAAATGAGCACCAGACTGTAGATTCATTTGGGAAAAGGCCAAGGAAATAGATTGTACAATGTTAAGGATGTGAGGGAAATAACTTATATAGGGACTACCCTCACAAAGGAGAAATAATGAGGACTTTACAAAACATTCAGAAGGCAGAAACACTTGATGAAATGGGAGGAAACATATCATGTATTTATGCATCCTTGGACAACAAGCAAGTGAAATATCAACCCACCATGATTGAAGCGGAAGGTAATATTGATAACCAACCCACAACAATTTTAATTGATTATGAAGCTAGCCATAATTACATAAACTCTAACATTGTTGAAATATTCACTTACAAAGGAGTAAGCTAATAAATCTTGGTTATTTCAACAAACCATAGGGGCTAAGAGGAAAATTAATGAGTTAGTTAAATATTTTCCAATAGACATGGATGGACTCAGCACAAAGGTAGGTGTGAACATTATTTCATTGGGTTCATATGATTTTCTAATTGGCATGGATTGGTTGGAAAAACACCATGCTATCCTAGATTGTTACAAAAATACAATCATGCATCTTAATGAAGAAGGGAAAAGAGGAAAGGTTCAAGGAATTCCAAGAGTTGTAGTTGTCAAATAAATTTTGAATATGAAATTGAAAAAGAGTTTCAGGAAGGGATGTTAGATTTTTGCAGCCCATATGGAAGAGGCAACTAGAAATAAAGTGGTAGGAATTGAATACCATTTGGTATTAATGGATTTTGAGGAAGTTTTAGGGAGATCCCATAGATTAAACCAAAGATAGACATTGATTTCTCTATTGATTTGGTGCCAGGATTTTCCCCAATGTCCAAGACACCATACATAATGGGCACACTAGAATTGAAAGAGTTGCAAATGCATATTGAAGAGATATTAAAGAAGGGGTATATATGCCCAGGAGTGACCTTGGGGAGCCTCAGTGATATTTATAAATAAGAAGGATGGAACCTTAAATTTTTGTATTGATTTCAAATAGCTGAATACAGTCACCATAAAGAACAAATATCCTTTTCCAAGAATTGATGATTTATTTGATTAGCTAAAAGGTGTAATAATATTTTCCAAGATTGACTTGAGGTCAAGATATATTAAAGTGAGGATAAAGGAAGAAGACATCAATGAGACAATATTCAGGAAAATATATGGCCATTATGAATTCACAATAGTTCCATTTGGACTATCAAATTCCCCATCATTTTTCATGTTTTTAATGAATGGAGTGTTCAAGGAATACCTGGACAAGTTTATAATTGTGTTCCTTGTTGGAAAGATTGTCATTGATGTCAACAGTCGAATTGATGATATGTTGTTAATGATGAATTAACACAGTTGAGATTGTCATTGATGTCAACAAAATATCAGTTAGGTAGAAGATGTCAAATAATGTGAAGATGACGATAGCGCAAGATTAGGAGGAAGAGCGAACAGGAAGAGTGCATTGCATAGTATATCTGGTAGCAGAAGAAATTTGTTATTATTGTTTATCATGATAGGATGAACAATGTTCCTATGAATCAAGATTAGGAGGGATAGAGGCTTGAAATATCTCAGATGAAGGACGAGAGTCGAGTTAATCTCAGAAGGGATCATGTCGAGTTCAGAGAAAGGAGCCATCGATAATCTCGATGGATGGTAGAGATTGTTGGAGACAACAGGAACAAATAGCCATGGGATGTTATATCCAACATAGATGCACAGAGGAAGTTGTCGACCGTTAATATACTTCGAAAGCCTCAACAGTCGTCAGATCATATCAAAGTGGAAAGATAGGATAAGTGCGACATAATATCAACGATGAGGTTTGTTAAAAACCCCGAAAGCCAAATCTCCAAAAGATTAGGAGGAGGAGCGACGTGGACCATTAGAGTTAAAGAAAAGGAGGAGCAATGTGGATCATCGATCCAACAAGAGAGACATTTTGGATACCAGGAGTTGGAGCGTAGAAACACCCTTTATCATAGGAATGATGAAACCCCATCAGTCGTCGGATCACCAAGGCTATGGACCATCGATCTATTTCTGTGGAATAAAACTCGAACCATCCGATCATTTTGGCGAGATCATACGCGAGTCGTCCGATCATTTCAGTGATATCCTAATCGGGATTTTCAAGCTATTGGAGGTCATGAGACCTGATGAGGGAAATGCCAAAGAAGCGACGACCATCCATCTTCATGGATAATATGACACATCTGATGTGACCGACAATTTCGTGATCGAGAATACTGAAAGTGGAAGTCATGAAGATTTGAATGCCTAAAATGTCAAAACCCCATCAACTGTCCATCTCATTGGGGAATTTGAACCGTTTGATTGTTTCGGCGATTCCCTGATCGTGATTTTAGTAAAGTGTGAAGTCATGAAGACTCGAATGTCTAAATGTCGAAACCCCTTCATCTGTTTATCTCATCAGGAGGATGAATCATGGGCGTTGAACTAAGAAGTGCTCAAACACTCATTTGGTCTAATTGCCTAAAGCGTGAGGTCACTGCCATTGGTCATATGGTAAAGAGGTTTGACATTGCAGAGTGTAATTCGTTGTTGAAATTGTTGAGTTTGTGGTTCTGTAATGCACGGTCATGTGAAATGGCTTGAAGGAAGTGCCTCCACATAATCTGGTCTCTGTGAAGTAAAAGATATTTGATATCGAGTATAAAGGATTAAATTGATCCATGACTATGATCAATTTATAAAAAACTTCACGGTAAAATGAACCGATACACAATCATGATTAAAAGAGAATAAATCATGAAAATATGAATAAAGAATAAAAAGGAAAAATGATATTAATTAAAGTTTAGTTTATCATTTTAAATGAAAAGGTACAATGGTTCAAATAAAGGGACACGATGTTTTAAATTTCACATTCATTTGAAGAGTATATAAACAAGAAAAAGTGGTGAGAAGAATGTGTCTCTATAGTCCATATAGGAAGATCAAAAGATGAAGCAGATTCTAAGAAGAAAATCTAATACCTATGCATTAAGGGCGGTTGGGTTGTGCAAGGGCAGGTTGGTGCCTGCAGAGGGAGTTGGTGCTTCCTTGTCAGTTATAGCTGACTAAACAAGGGGTCGTAGCCTCCTACCAGTTGGTGTTGGTAAACCAGGGTGTGGATGCATCCTGATCAATTGGTGTTGATCAAAGAGGAAGTACATATTCCTTCTATGTAACATGTAAAACTAATTTTGCAGTTAATAGAAAAGAGTTTGTGGTTTTCCCATTTGGGTTCCACAATAAAATACTGTGTTAAAATTCTGTTTGCATTAATAAATGAAAAATTGATATAACTGTTGTGTCACTGATTCACCCCCCCCCCTCTCAGTGACATGATCTGATCCTTCAATTGGTATCAAAGCAGGTTCCTTCAGTATAGTCTAACAAACTTGAAGGTAGATCCTGAAGATGGATCAACAAGAAGGAATGTCTAACAACAAAGCACCATTGTTCAATGGAGAAGGCTATGCTCTATGGAAAATAAGAATGAAAAACTTCCTGTTGGCTCTTGGTTTTGATATCTGGAAATATGTTGTATATGGTTACATTGCACCAACTACTCCACCCAAAGACTCTGGAAGAAAGAAAATCTTTAATGATAACTCAAGAGCAGTTAATGGTATTCTAGCAGGGTTGACTAAGTCTATATGTGTGAAAATTATGCATTGCAAATCGGACAAATAAATCTGGGACAAATTGGAGGCCATATATGAAGGAGATGACAAAGTCAAGGAAGCCAAACTACAAACCTATAGAACTCAATTTGAAAACCTGAAAATGAAAGAAGAAGAAAATATTGTTGAGTAGTTTCATAGGGTAGATGAAGTGGTCAACTCAATTAGAGTAGCAGGAGAAGAAGTTACAGATAAACCCATTGTGAAAAAAATACTAAGGTCATTACCAATGAGATATGGTGAAAATATTTCCTCAGTTGAAGATAGATCCGATCTAAGCTCACTCACAGTTGACCAGCTCCATGGAAGTTTTACAGAATATGAGATGAGAACAGAAAATAATAAATAAGCAAAAGATGAAACAACTTTCAAAGCATTCAAGACAAATATAAATCAAAAGCAAAAACCTCAATCTTGTCATCATGAAGAATCTGATGTGGAAGAAGCCAACTTCATTAGAAAACTTCAAAAAAGATTAGGGAAATACAAAGGCAAGCTTCCTTTCAAATTCTTTAAGTCTGGCAAAGTTGGTCATTTCGCATCCATGTCTCCCTATCCCAAGGAGGACCCTGAAGAGAAAGAAAACAAAAACAAACAATACTAGAAAAAGGAAAAACCCAACGACAAGAAAAATTTCTACAGAGGGAAAAAGAATTTTTACTCAAAAGAAGAAGACAATAGCTCGTTACAGTCTAGTGATAACAATGAATCTGATGATGATGAAGTCATTTTCTTAGGTATTGAAGAATCTAATGAAATAGAAAAAAATAAACATGAGAAAGAGTTAAAAGATGAAGAAAACATTAATATGGAGGAAGAACTTCTCAATGCCTTAGATGAATTAAGAAAATACAAAACTAGATATAGACAGTTGAAAAGTTTTGTAGTTGAACAGAAAGAAAAATATGAACAAGAAGAAAAGGAGATCGAAAAACTTATGAACAATCTGAAAAAACAGATCTTAGAAGCAAATAAGATTGAAGAAAGTTTGGAAAAGTCTCTTGAAGAAAAAAAAATAACTGTTGAAAGGATGGAGGCAGAAATAGTTCATCTGAAATAGGAGCTGGATGCAAAAATCATTCAAACAAAATCTGAAAATAGCTCTAAAATATTAGATAGGATTATTACAGCGCAAAGGGATTCTAGAAATAAAAATGGAATAGGTTATTCTCAAAAGGAAAGCCATGTTAACTCAAAATCTTATGCAGATGCTCTTTGCAGTACATTCAATAAGAAAAATGAAGAGAAGATAAGTAATGATCATAACTCCAAAAGATTACCTCCACCCATCAGGAAAGAAGGCAAGACAATACCAAAGAAGTTTTACCAAAACAGGTATCCTTGCATTTTTCCTGGTTATTTCTTTGCATGCTCTAATTTTGGACACAAAACTATAAATTGTAGAGCATATGGAAAGAAAAATTTGAAAGTTAAGAATTATATCCTTAAGGATAAAAAAGAAACAAATCGAGTTAAGAGAAGAAACTATAACTCCTTTGAACCTATACAAGAAGGGGGCTTACAATGATTTAGATATCATAATCATGGACATAAATCCATTAATTGTAGACTAATGGAAGTCTCAGAACAACCCAAGTTCATTAGAGAGCAGAAGAAGCTTTGGAGAGTAAAAACATTAAAAAGTGAATGTCTAATTGCCCTAAAAACTCAATATGAAAAGGATCTTTAATATGTTGACAGTGGATGCTCAAAACATATGATAGGTAACAAGGAAAAAAATTTAGACTTAAAGAAACAAAAAGGTAAAGTTACATTTGGTGATAATTCTTCAACATACTTGGGAAAGGCACTGCGAGCTTGGGAAAAGACAAAGCTATAAATGTACTACTTGTCAATAAATTGAAGCCTAGTTTATTAAGTGTCAGTCAAACCTGTGATCAAGGATACTTTTGCATCTTTGATTCCCAAAAATGTGATATTAAGAGAGAAGACACAGGAAAATTAGTTGGTACTGCTCCTAGAACTCCTGAAAATGTATATATACTAGATGCAAAATTGAATGAGGAGTTTCATATAAATTCTGTAGATGAAAGTTGGCTATGGCATAGGAGGTTGGGGCATATTAACTTTGACAATCTTGTGAAAGTCATCAACCTTGGTGCAGTAATAAACTTGCCAAAAATCATAAAACCCTCAAATTCTATGTGTAGACACTGTCAACTAGGGAAGTAAACTAGGGTAAGGTTCAAAACTAAAGAATACATAACCTCTAAACCTTTAGAGCTTGTTCACACTAACCTATGTGGACCTACGAGAACCAAGAGTCTACAAGGAGAGTCTTACTTTATGTTGTTCACTGATTACTTTACTAGAATGAGTTGGATATGTTTTCTCAAAGAAAAATCAGAAGCAATCAACAAATTCAAAGCCTTTAAGACCCTTGTTGAAAATGAAAGGGAGACAAAAATCAAATGTATTAGATTAGACAATGGTGGTGAATTCACCTCAAAAGAGTTCAATGTCTTCTGTGAAACTCATGGAATAAAAATACAATTCTCTGCTGCCAGAACACCTCAACAAAATAGGATTGTTGAAATAAAGAATAGAACAGTTCAAGAGGCTGCAAGGACTATGTTCAATGAAGAAAAATTGTTAGATGGATATTGGAGGGAAGTTGTAAGCACAGTTATATACATATTGAACAGAGGTCAGATAAGGGTTAATAGTGATAAAACTCCTTATGAACTATGGTTTGGAAGAGCTCCATCATTGAAATACTTCAAAGTCTTTGGAAGTAAATGCTACATCAAAATATTAGATGAGAGTCTTGGAAAATTTGATGCCAGATTTGATGAAGGTATTTTCTTGGATATTCTTCAAACAAGAAGGCATAAATATGCTACAATATTAGGTCACATAATATTGTTGAAAGTGTAGATGTCAAGGTGGATGATCTAAAAATGATAAGGATCAAAAATCAAGAGACCATATCTAAAAATAAAGATGAAGATGATGATGAGACATTCGGCACACAACTAGAAGAAGTAGAAAAGAATGAGAAAGAAAGGGAAGAATATGATATGGATACTAGTGAAAGTGAAGAAGATAGTGAATATGGAGATATACGAGAAGAATTCCCAAGAAGAGATACAAATACACCCTCAAGAATTATTCAAAAAAATAATCCCGAAGAACTGATTATTGGAGATATGAATGATGGAGTGCAAACAAGAAGACAACTATTGTATCAAACAAAATTAGCATTGTTGTCACATATTGAGCCAAGTTCAATCAAAGAGGCGTGCAAAGATGAGAATTGGGTTAAATCTATGAATGAAGAATTGGATCAAATTGAAAGAAATCAAACTTGGGAACTAGTTCCTAGACCAAAAGATAAAAATGTCACTGGAACTAAATGGGTATATAAAAATAAAATGAATGAATATGGGAAAGTAATCAGGAACAAAGCCAGATTAGTATGCAAAGGTTATGCTCAGGTTGAAGGAGTAGACTATGAAGAAACATTTGCACCTGTATCCATATTAGAGGCAATTAGGATGTTCTTAGCTTTCTCTAGCTACAAAAAATTTAAAGTGTACCAAATGGATGTCAAATCAACATTTCTCAATGGAAATTTAGAAGATGAAGTCTATATTGAGCAACTAGATGGGTTCCAAATAACCAATAAAAGAGACTATTTTTTTAAATTAAAGAAGGCATTCTATGGATTAAAACATACACCCAGAGCATGGTATGCAAGGCTAGACTCTTATTTACAAAAAACAAGGCCTCAAAAGGGAATCAAAGACAACAATCTTTATTGAAAAATAGATGGTAATAACTTGATCATTGTGGAAGTGTATGTTGATGATATCATATTTGGTATTAATAATATAAAAACAAGTGAAGACTTTGCTAAGATGATGCAACAAGAATTTGAAATGTCTATGCTTGGCGAACTAAATTTCTTCCTTGGATTACAAATAATACAGTCCAAAAGGGGAGTCTTTATCCATCAGTCTAAATCTGTTAAGGATATTCTTAATATATTCCAGTTACAGGATTGCAAACCTGTTAGTACACCTATGCCAGTTGGATGAAAACTAAGCAAGAATGATGAGTCCAAAGTTGTAGATCCAAAACACTATAGATCAATGATTGGTAGTTTTCTCTATGTAACATCTGCCATACATGATGTCAAGCAAGTTGTTGGGATGGTGGCTAGATTCCAAGCAGAACCTAAGGAGAGCCATGTTCAAGATGTAAAAAGAATATTTAGATATTTGAAAGGAACTATAGATCTTGGTTTGTGGTACCCTAGCAAAGACTCATTTACATCAAAATCCTATTCAGATGTTGATTATGTAGGAAGTGTAGATGACAGAAAAAGTACGAGTGGAGGAGCATTATTTTTGGGACAATCACTGGTTGCTTGGATAAGCAAGAAACAATCCTCAATTTCTTTGTCTAGCATTGAAGCTGAGTATATTGTAGCATCAAAATGTTGCACACTAGTGGAATGGATGAAACAAACTCTACAAGACATCAAAATAGTATTTGAAGAACTCGCAACTATCCACTGTGATAATACAAGAACGATAAGTCTCTCTAAGAACCTTGTTCAACACTCAAAATCTAAACACATTCCCATAAAGTACCACTATATAAAAGATCAGGCTGAAAATAAGAACATTAAATTGGAATATGTTCCAACACAAGAACAGGTGGCAGATATTTTTACAAAACCCTTAAGAAGAGATGTATTTGAATATCTCTGGCAAACATTGGGAGTAATCCTTCTTCCTACCTAAATCTCTCAAGAAAATAATGCATCAGTTGGCACCTATTAAGGCGGAGATATAAATCAACGACAGAAGGAGTCATTCAGTTATGACAAAAAAAGTGTGATTGCAGGAGGTGTTACCAGTGGTCATAAAAGTACTTATATAGACAGATCATAGGAGAAGAAACCCCTTGTCATTGATGTCAAAGGGGGAGAGAAACTTCATAAAAAGAAAATCCTCATAAGAGGAAAGCATCATCACAGGGGGAGGTTTCAATATGAAGCTAGTGTGTTGCCCTCAATGATAAAGGGGGAGATTGTTGGACAGATTGTCATTGATGTCAACAGTCAAATTGATGATTTGTTGTTAATGATGAATTACCACAGTTGAGATTGTCATTGATGTCAACAAGCATATCAGTTAAGCATAAGATGTCAAACAATGTGAAGAGGATGATAGATCAAGCTCAGGAGGAAGAGCGAACAGGAAGAGTGCATTACACAGTATATCAGGTAGCCGAAGAAATTCATGATTATTGTTGATCACGATAGGATCAACAATGTTACTATGAATCAATATCGGGAGGGATAGAGGCTTGAAACATCTCATATGAAGGAAGAGATTCAAGTTAAGATCATAAGGGATGGATTCTAGTTCAGAGAAAGGAGCCATCGATAATCTCGATGGACGATAGAGATTGTTGGAGACAACAGGAACAAATAGCCATGGGTCGTTAGATCCAGCATAGATGCATGGAGGAAGCTGTCAACCGTTGATCTTCTTTGAGAGCCTTAGTAGTCATCGGATCATATGAAAGTAGAAGGATAGGATAAGTGTGGCATAAGATCAACGATGAGGTTTGTTGAAAACCTCAAAATCTGAAGCTCCAAAATCTCAAGAGGAGGAGCGATGTGGAATGTTAGATTCAAAGCAAAGGAGGAGCGACATGGATCGTCGATCCGATGAGAGCTTCATTTCAAATACCAAGAGTTGGAGCGTCGGACCCCCTTTATCAAAGGAATGTTGAAACCCTGTCAGTCGTCGAATCACCAAGGCTATGGACCGTCGATATATTGTCATGAAATAAAACTCGAATCGTCCGATCATTTTGGCAAGATCATACACGAGTCATTCGATCATTTCAGCGATATCCTAATCGATATTTTCGAGTTGTTGGAGGTCATGAGACCCGATGAGAAAAATTCCAAAGAACCTATGATTGTCCATCTTCGTGGAGAATATGACACGTCTGATCTGACCGACAATTTTGTGATCGAGAATTATGAAAGTGGAAGTCACGAAGATTTGAATGCCTAAAATGCTAAAACCCCATCAACCATCCATCTAAGTGGGGAATTTGAATCATCTGATTGTTTCAGAGATTTCATGATCGTGAGTTTAGTAAAGTGTGAAGTCATGACGACTCAAATGTCTAAATGTCGAAACCCTGTCAACTGTCTATCTCTTCAGGAGGATGAATCGTGGGCGTTGAACTGAGAAGTGATCAAAATCTCATTTGGTATAATTTCCTAAAGAGTGAGTTCACCGCCATTGGTCATATGGTAAAGAGGTTTGACATTGCAAAGTGTAACGTGTTGCCGAAATTGCTGAGTCAGTGGTTCTGTAATGCATGGTCATGTGAAATGGATTGAAGGAAGCGCCTCCATGAAATCTGGTCTCTGTGAAGTAAAAGAGATTTGATATTGAGTATAAAGGATTAAATTGATCCATGACTATGATCAATTTATGAAAAACCTTCACGGTAAAATGAACTGATACACAATCATGATTAAAAGAGAATAAATCATGAAAATATGAATAAAGAATAAAAAGGAAAAATGATATTAGTTAAAGTTTAGTTTATCATTTTAAATTAAAAGGTACAATGGTTCAAATAAAGGGACACGATGTTTTCAATTTCACACTCTTCTAAAGAGTATATAAACGAGAAAAAGTTGTGAGAAGAATGTGTCTCTGCAGTCCATATCAGAAGATCAAAAGATGAAGCAGATTCCAGGAAGAAAAGATAATACCTATGCATTAAGGGTGGTTGGGTGGTGCAAGGGCGGGTTGGTGCTTGCAGAGAGAGTTGGTGCTTCCTTGTTAGTTATAGCTGACTAAAAAGGGGGTCATAGCCTCCTACCAGTTGGTGTTGGTAAACCAGGATGTGGGTGCATCCTGATCAGTGGTTTCTGATCAAAGAGGAAGTACATCTTCCTTCTATGTAACATGTAAAACAAATTTTGCAGTTAATAAAAAGAGTTTGTGGTTTTCCCATTTGGGTTCCACGATAAAATACTATGTTGAAATTATGTTTTCATTAATAAATGAAAAATTGATATAATTGTTGTGTCACTGATTCAACGCGCCCCCCCCCCCCTCCCC
>ML780554.1:221021-276467 GCA_009831015.1 Picea engelmannii | reverse complement strand
CCCTGGGCGAAGCATCTCTAGGTTTTCATTTCCTATGGATTTTATCTTTTACCAACTTCTTTTACCCCCTGGGCCTTTAGCCCCTTCTTCCCACAAGACAAGATGTACCCTGGATGGTCATCCTAATGGCCAGACTAGGGGAAAGGGATGGATGAGCGGGTTTTTAAGATGTAAGAGTGATAATATTTGGGGAGCGGACGATGGTTCTACAAACCCCCCTTGGTGGCTAACCAAAACCCATGAATACCAACTTGCTAAGCTACCCCATCAATTACCCCAACAGTGGTCAAGTGGATTAGTGTAAGATCCAAGCAGTTATTTGAAATGAAAGAGATCTAATGCATACATAAGAAGGTTATAATGATCAAATATGACACATACCATGATACCTCGGACCAATTACCTCATGGAGCAAGAGCCTTTTCTGATGCAATCCCAGGACGGTAGTGATGGAGGCTGGTACTGCTGACAGGACAAGTCTGGCTGAGAAGAAGAAAAAATGGGCCCTCAAGGGCCATGCTCAAGTCAATATTCTCTCGTACTCCATGTCTGGGATCATGTGGGCCTCGAGACATGATCTCCTAGTTATCCCTAGATATCAGGGATAACAGGGGGCATGAACAACAAGTAGAGAGAAATAAAGAGATCTTGAAGCTGGAGCATCCATGGAGGGAAAATTTTGGAGAATTTTGGAGCTAAATACTGAAGAGCCAAGTTTTCAGTTCTGAAGAGTGAACTCATGTGTGAGTTGCACTGAAACAACAAGTTTTGTTGTTGTTTGCTAGTAGTTTTCCTAGCAATGAGTTCCCTTGAGTTCCCATCCAAGAGATTCTTGGTTACCTATGCTAGAGAGAATCTGATAAATGAATGGGTCACCCAAGGGACTAATATTAGTGAAGGGGTAAATTCCTTGGGTTTTTCAAGTTGAGAGGAAGAGAGCTAGTGGAAAATTGGGATAATTGTAGGAGAATATTAGTGGCTCATGGGATTTTTCAGCTGTGACTGGACAACAAGAGACCACCCTCTTTAGTGGATTACTATCCTCGGCTTTCGGGTGAATTTATGTTTATATTCATACAACAAGTCTATGGTTGGGTGGAACGTTCATCCCAAGAAGTTGGCTTCACAAGTGAATTAAAAGATAAGTGTTTTATCTGTTTTTGGTCTTGCATTATGAGTTTTAATTGTTGTGCATGAACTTTTTTTATGAGATTGATTTATATGTTGTTGTAATGAGTTATTACTTGCATTCATTTCTATTTTAGAATGTTGTATATGCATTTAATAAATGGTAATAGAAAATAGTTAAACCTAGTTGTAATTCGTAGCTGGAAGCTACATGAATTTAATTAGATAGAAAAAAAATTATTTTTTTATGATTATTCCACATGTGATGGACCTCAGTTGGTATTGGGGACATTACACACCAATAATCAGGAATGCAATAAGATGCACCACTAAGACAATTTGTTAGATATTTGGCCCAGTGCAGTTCTGTGAACAACACTAGTGTGTTTTGGGGACCTTGATGCACCGCTATGATAAATTTTATATGTTAGAAATTGGGCGATGCGGTTGGTTAAATGGAATGCTCCAGGGCTCTATTGTTCTTGGAGCACTGACAGTGTTTTCATGGTGAATTGTCTCTTAGAAAACACTGATAATGTGGCATTCCATAAGACACACTGCTATGCTAAATTGTTAAATATTTGACCCAATGTCATGTTATTTACAACATCGGTGCATTTGGTGAACTTTGGTCCACCACTAGGTTACTTTTTTTTGGAAATTAGGCAGTGTGATTTGTTAATTTGAATGCACCATTTCTCCATTTGTTCTTGGAGAATCATAATTGTGTTTAGTTGTGTCTTGTGTTGTATAATGCATTGGTAATAGGGTGTCTAGTAGGACACACCACTATGTTTATTTTTCAAAATTTCGCACGGTGTCATTCTGTGAATGACACTGATGCATTTGTTGATAGAATCCACACCATAGGTGGTGCTTCCTATATATTCATGGGTGCTTCCTGTATATTCACGAGATTCACTATCTACCTGGGCAAGCCAAAGTGTTTGAGCGCACCGCATAGAATTGAAAAAAAATCTAAAAACAACCAAATTTGAGGCCAATTTCAAATTTTATTTCAATGAAAATGCATATAAGAAAGTGATAAACAATTTATATGGGCTCTTCTGTCCCAATGAGGCATGGTTACACCATAGAGAATAAATGAAAATTCGTGGTGTTTTCCAAAATTTGTAAATGTGCAGAATCTACCATTGGAGCTATCGAACTAATTATAGAGCACTACAGATGGGGAGGTCTTAGAAGGAGAGTGAGAATCAATGCTTTTTATATAGTTTGCAATCACATAATCAAGTGTAATAATGAAAATTGATTTGGTATTTTTTTTATTTTACCCTACCTCAGTGAACCCAACGATAGGGACACACACTGGGGAATCATGTGCACATGTATTGGGGTGCTTTGTTTAGTATTTTTATTTTTATTTTTTATAATATATAATGGTGTGCATTAATAGTTCAACACCAAGGAATTATTTTTATGTGCACACCGGGGAATATGTACTTTATAGGTGAACTAGTGAAAAAAAACTTCTCAAAAACTTATGGCCGCCCACCTCCACTAACAACCTCCTCTATAAACAAAGAAGGGATAAATTTTTTAGGAATGTTTTGTAAAAACCTCCACTACAAGGTGTTCTCATTATAGTGAAGGGGATATTTTAACTATCGATTAGTTGGAATATTGCACGCCTGATTACGTGACTAACAATGGTACTAACATTATATTCATTATTGGTTCCTCGAGGTCTTACAACAGTGTTGGTGTGGGGATGTTTAAGGATTAATCACTCATGGGTACATTTACCCTACCCCCACCACTCACTACTCAAGCCATGGCTCCAATATGTATGGTTTCTACATGAAATTTTAAATCCCATGGGTCTCCTAATCCTTGGGATATGCTCAATCCTTCTAACACTGACTCATTTGGAGCTATCATGCCACTTAGTGTGGTCAATATTTTCTATCAACAAATCTAGTTGAAATCTAATGACATTGATTATAATCTCCAATAGGATGTGAAATTCAATGAATACTCTTTTCCCACGTGGGATATCAATCCTCCTAGTTTGCATGACTTCCTAGATATCAAGATGCCTTTAGATGAGGCCATCATGTAGGTAATGGCTTCGATTGATAGTCCATGGGAGGATATGCATCATCTTGCATTACTTATTACTGATTTAGAAAGGTTGGAAGTCGAAATAAAAACCATTGTATATACTAACAATGTTGAGTGGTACTAGTCTCCCATTATTATAGATTATGTGTTTTCAAAAGGGAACTTGGAGAATATCTCGAAGACCATACCCATCAAAATTTTGGTAGAACTAGGTGTCATGGAACACATCCTAGTACATGCATATTGTTCTCATCGAGAAATCAAACTTTATAATACCATATTCAAAGAATTATATGATGTATTTCTTGGTCATGTGAAGAAATGATTGGCATTGATCCTTGCATTGGTGTGCATGAGATTAAAACATATGACAAATCCAAGACTATTTGGAAAATATTCAGCCAATAAATCTAAGAAAAACAACTGCTATAAAGGCAGAGGTTAAAAATATTCTTCGAGTTGAATTTATCTATCTAGTTCCTTTAACTTAATGGGTATCCAATATCATTTTGATCACTTAAAAACAAGGCACAATCAGGTTTACGTACATTATAGGGATTTTAACAGGGCTTGTCCTAAGGACAATTATCCCACCCCATTCATTCTTTATATTATCGATGAGTGCATCAGAAGTGAAATCTTTTCATTTATGGACGGTTTCTCTAACTATAATCAAATCCAGATCAAACCGAAAGATTAACACAAGACTTCCTTCATTTTTCCTTTGGGCACTTTTTCTTACTGGAAGTTTCCATTTGGTCTTAAAAATATTGGGGCCACTTTCTAGTGGACCATGTCATTATTTCCATGAAATCAAACACATCATTGAGGAATACTTAGATGATTTTGATGCTTGCTCAAAGCAACATGGATATCATCCTAGTCACCTATGGGCCATCTTCACTCGATGTTGATACTACAATATCTATTTGAACCTGCATAAGTGTATCTTTTGTGTGGTTTCTGGGATATTAATGAGTTTCATCATGTCCAACTATAGGATCATGTTTGATCCTTTGAAGGTCTAGGTGATTGTCCAATTTCCTCATCCATGAAATATAGGACAACTTTAAAGTTTGCAAGGGAAGGAAAACATATTGTAAATATTCATTATTAAATATGATGAGATAATAAAAATATTCGTGACTTCTAAAAAAGGGTGTACCTTTTTTGTGGGATGACCAAGAGAAATGATCATTTGAAGCATTTAAATAAACCTTGATGCCATCTCCATTATTAAGTCATATAGACTATAATCAGGACTTTCTACTCTATCTCATAGCATTCAAATCCACCATTAGTATGGTGCTTGGCCAAGAGGACAATTCATAGAAGGACCATGTAATATATTATCTTAGTAAGGGTTTGGCTGGCCTTGAATTGTGCCATTCACATGCCAAAAATTGGCCTTGGCATATTTTCATGCTGACCAATTACTAAAGCATTACATACTCCTAAAAAAATCTATAATTATTTTAGTATCCAACCCAATGCAACATATTTTGACCTGTCAGATAATTGGGGGAAAGTAATCTAAATGGATCGACATTTTACAAGAGTTTGAGCTCAAGTTTTTTATTTCCAAATCTAAGAAGTCTTTGGATTTTTAATGTTTCAACTTCCTAGAGTTAGTGAAGGAACCATGGTTACTAATTCATTTCCTAATGATTCATTATTCCTCATTGAATCTTCTGATCATTGGTATGGATATGTCTTGGTATATCTCCAAACCCAACTATTTAACCCTTATATATCTAGATATGAGCATCGATGTTTATGCCATCAATCCAAAAATTATCTAATCATTGGTGACACACTTGATCAATGTGGGGTAGATATGGTATTATGTTGTTGTATTGATGAAGTTGAGCATGTTTTAAATGATTTCCATGCTGTAGCATGCGGTAGTCATCTTTCTGGTCTTGACATTTCCCAGAAGATATTGCACGTAGGATACTTTTGGCCTACAATATTCAAAGATTGTATCATTGTGGTTAATAAGTGTCACCATTTTCAAGTCTTTACTCATAAGATACATGTACAACATGTCCATATTGACCCTATGGTTATTGTTGGGCCCTTAGCAAAGTGGGGGATTGATTTCATGACTTTTAATCCTTCCTTGACTAATGGCCATGGTTACATCATCGTCGCCATTGACATCATCGTCACCATTGGTTACATCCTCCTGTCTTTGTAGAAGGTGAATTGGTTTTGGTCTATGATCAATACCATGATAAGTTAGGTGCATGTAGACTTGAACCATTATAGCATGGTTCTTACATTGTTAGTCGTGTATTGCAAAAAGGGGCCTATGTGTTAGTGGGTTACGAAGGGAACACTTTTCCAGAGCCTTGTAATGGGCTCTATCTCAAAAATTATTATGCATAGGATGAAAGGTGCATAGTACTTTATATATTATGTATCTTTAGTGGTGGTGTGGTGTGTATGTTTTTATTTTTCTATGTGGTTTGATTTAGTCCAACTTTTATCATGCTTGGTGTTTGATTTACAAATGTCAATGTATACCCCAGTTTATGTAGGATTTGTAGATGGTGCTAGCCATAGTACCTAGAACATTGCGTCCACCACTTGGGTGATCTTCTTTCCCATAGATGAACTGGAAAGTTCAAGGGGCATGTTCCTTGGACTTGCAAGCAACAATATTGTGGATTATAGTTTGGTCATCAAGTTATAGTCCAACACAATTTATCTTAGCATCCAAAGGTTAGTTTTACATTTGGACTCTCAATTAGTGGCATCATAGTTGAACAACATCTACCTAGTCTAAAATCCTAAATTGTTTCATAAATTCTTAAGGGTGCACCTTCTTGAGAGGCATTTTGAGTATATTATCTATGATCACGTTCCAAGAAGTTCAAACACATTGGATAATTCATTAGTTAATTATGGGATATATTGTCATTTTTCACATTAAATTAAGCATTAACACAAGCATGCATGTATATAAAACATAAGTTTTCAGGCACATCATTTGAAAAAATTGGTAGAAGATGAATCATATGTATATATAAAATAGTGTGTCAATCACATCATCATGTTCAAAATGTGTAGTGTATAAAATTGGGCTCTATATCCCATCATGATATAAATTCTAGATATATGTCGAGAGACTAGCTAGTTATATCTATTGTAGTACAGAAAGAGGGGAACCAATCATAATCATCTATTCCTCTTGAGGCATGTGTGTCCCATGATAGCATACAATCGTTTTGGCCACCTATCTCAACAGTTCAACAAAAGGATGGAGGGAACCCATGATGTGTTATTATAACCTCTATGGGACATTATCCATCCTCATCAAAAGACACACATGGTTAGTCCCTTGAGGTTCCTCCCCACCATGTGTAGGCTTTTGATAACATCTTCATTATCTTCTCCCTCCTCTGGTTGATTCTCGTATCTAGCTCTGTGAAAATTTGAGGCCATCCCCCCTACTCAAATTGTTCCAACATTTATGTCATGATGAATCCCAATGGTTAGTTACACTACATACCAAAAAATTACATATTCCAAAAATCCAAAAACATTGTAAAATTTCAAAAATTCACAAAAACACACAAAGGTCATTTTTCTTAGCAATGTCACCCCATTGATCCCCTGGAGGTAGTGTGATTTATGGGTCATGCCTAAATTCCATCCCTGAATATGTAAAGTCTTCTATCACAGTGATTTTCTCATCCCTCCAATTGAGGAAATCATATCCATAGTGGCCCGCGGTCACACCTCGATGAATACATGGCATAAAACCTATCCATCTCCTCATTTGTTCTCACTCAGCCAAGAAACATTTGTTAATACATGGGGCCTCACATTTGGGATCCTATCTAAGAAGAGTGATGTGTGAATCAAGTCATACCCAAATGTTTTTTTATGCCTTGTCATGCATTTAGTCAGCTAGTCCCTTAGGTTAACCAACACTCAAATACACCAATTAAATATTGTTGATTCAAACACTCCATAGTGTAATAAATATGAACCTTTTATTCTAATCAGGGGATTTTATATCTAGCCACTTGAATGATAGTAAGGATTATTATGCGGAGTGGTAGATCCACTATGTCCTTGATTGGCAACTAGTTACTACTTTTATGGGTGTTGGGAAAACAATGTGTTGCAATATAATCATTAATGGAGCCTATGGCTCCACCTCTCCCACCTATCAGGATAGCCAATTCTATAATGTACCTGCATTCTTAATATCAAAAGTAGCGTATATTGGTATAACATTTCATTGATGGCAATTGTATGCAAATCAAAATACAACACATTGATATCATTTACAACATAGAAAATCTTCTTATTAATTACTATGATAGAGTTTTGAATAACACGAGTCAACATAAGGTCAAGGTTTCCATATTTAAAATGCAAGGTCTAGATTGTAATTTCTCTAGACAACAAAATCAAGTTGAAGATCTCAATTTAATTAGAACTAACACTTCACAATTTTCCACATAATACCTTTTTAAGATGGTGCCACTTAAGCATAGATAGAATAACCAAATTACAATAGGCATAAGCATATGATTCACATATTAACTCTTTTCTAGAAGTTCATCAATCATCTCAACTCATCAATTCCCTAGAATATCTTAGATGAAGATCTTGTTCTCTCCAAAATAGGACAATCCTAGGGTTTAAGGTTAAGGTCCTTAAGCTCATGCATATAACCCCTTTCTCCCTTAATTAAAAATGTGATTCCATGATCATCAGGGTCATACTGAACATAAGGAAATGATTTTTTTAAATCTACAAGCTTCTTGCCTAATGATTATTTAATGTAAAGAAATTGCCTCATTATTCACTAATACATGGTTATATAAAATGGCATAAGTCCTTTATAAAAAAGGAAATCATAGTATTGAGGCCAAAACGTATAATCCATCATACAATAGAGGTAAATACCTCACAATAATCTTCAAAATTATTTACAATAGTTAAACAATAATCTATGCATAACTTTCATATAATTTCAGGAATATGTGGGATAGATCCTCTTCCTTCCCTCAAGAGGCCGATGTAAGAGTAAACATGGTTCGCACCAATCAATAACCATCTATTTTAATCTCTTAAAATCATTCACATCAAATTCCAAAACTTTTCATATACAACAAACAAAAATTGTCTAGGGTATGGGGGATTTGAGTAGCCCTTCTTGACTTGAATGTACTTTCACTTTTTGGGGAATTAAATGGATGAATATAATTTTGAAATTTGGTGATAAAGTGAATATTGATGGTATTTACTTGCTTTTAAAATTTTAATTCCAATGGACATTGTATGGCTAAATTATAGTATAGTGTCATCTACATTCATTTTATGTGTTTAGGAGTCATACAAAAAATATGAATATTTTTTTTGGTGAGAATGTACATATTGATGTCATATACTTTATGTTAAAATTTGAATTCCAACAAGCACCATATGGCCAAGTAATAGTAGAATTTCATCGACGCCCATTTTACATTTTCAAGGGCCATACAGGAAAATTAAAGGCTAATTTTTGGTGAGAATGTGGGGGTATGTACTATATAACTCCCCTCAAAATTTGGTATATATTAGAATTCATATGAAATCATTTCACTAAAAATGTGAAACTAGTTTTCAATGGATTTCTAAAAACAGTTTGCATGCATGAGGTTTATCAATGTAATATTATACAAATTTTGCAATTTAATAAATTATAAAAAAAACCATTAACTTAAGGACATCCACATAATTTACATGGCATGATCTCAAAATAAATAAAACTAGCATGCATGTATATTTCATCATGATTGAGATTTTAATAAAAAAAAGAAGAATACACTTATCTTTTGTAAAATGAGCTCCAGGCAAATGACTATGGGTGAACCATTTCCTCCTAGCCATAGGAAAATCTTTTGTGGATGTAACGCTTGTGCCAAGATATGAAACAATCAGGGAGAAGAAGAGTTGTTAAATCTCCCAAATCACTCTTCTATTTACCACAACCTTCCAAACCAACCCAAAAAGACAACAAAATTGTAGAGGACATTGAAGAAAGTACTTCTAGTTGCTCTTTTTTTCATTAAGAACTATATTCTCTCCTCAATAAGTCGTGTTTTTGTCAACCTCCTCTTCTTAATTCGAATTCTCTTTTTTCATGAATGAAGGAGAGGTAAAGGAAGAGTCATAATCCAACTCTTCCACTTCCTTAATGATAGAGGTAAACATTCCTAGTTGAACTCTTGTTTATTGCTTGAATATAGGAATTAGTTGCTTCAATATAGGAGGTGGGTACTTAACAATACCAAATAATTACTCAAAGTAATTAATGATTTTACTAGGATCATAATTGTAATATCATAAATATTAGGACATAATGTTAATATGACAATCACATGAAAGAGGTTGTATATAGGAATTAGTTGCTTCAATATAGGAGGTAGGTGTTTAAGGATAGGAAACAATTACTTAAAGTAAATAATAATTTGACTATGCTCATAATTGTAATATCATAAATATTAGGATAGAATGTTAAAATGAAAATCACATGAAAGAAGTTGTATATAGGATTTAGTTGCTTCAATATAGGAGGTGGGTACTTAAGGAGAAGAAATAATTACTTAAAAAAGTAATTAATCATTTCACTAGGCTCATAATTATAATATCATAAATATTAGGATAGAACGTTAATATGACAATCACATGAAAGCGGTTGTGGATAGGATATAGTAGTAAGAATGAAACATAGGTCAATTCCCCCCTTAGACCCCCTTACCTTTACCCTCTGGTGGAATCATATCCCCGTCAGTGTTTTCTCCCATTATTCATCCTTGGAACCTTTCATTATATTCACAATAATAATCTATATATGTATTTAAGATAACCATGGTAAGTCTATCTCATGGTATGAAGAAAAACGTAGTAATGAAAAATATAATTACAATATAAACAAATATCAAATTTAAAGGGTTGATATTGTTAATAAAGAAGGGGAGGATCATCAACACTGTTGTAGACATGGATTATCTTATCTTATCATTAGAGGATGTTCAAGCATTACTGAAAAGTATCAAAGTTCAATGATGATTTATAAGTTATGTAATCCATTTGACGGCATCTCCATATTTGTATAGAAAATTAAATGGGTACTTTGAATTTCAATGTTATGAGAGTATATATGATGTGTGGAGGTATTCTTGAACACCTTAAGGAATAAATGTATAAAACCAACCTAAGGAGAAGAGATAGAAAGGATATATTCCAATGTAAGAGGCCAACTAACCCCAGGATAGGACCATGAAATGGGTAAGGGAAAACCATTATGGAGATAAGCCAATTTCCTACCAAAAGATGCTAGTTTGGCTAGGATGACTAGTATAGGTATAAGAGGAGTCTCCACTAAGTTATAGGGAGAAGTTGAGAAAACTAAGGGTAAGATAGGAAAGGTTCACTAAGTAAATTAGAGTTTATATTAATTAGTGAACATATGGTTGTTTAAAGAGCCATTTTTTTAATTATCAAGTTTATAGCAATAAGATAAAATATGGTGCATGCGTTGCGTCTAGGGTTCATCGCTAAAACTAGCCTCCATCTCTTCCATTGTCATGGCCATGGAGGTCGAGGGAGGGGGGTATCCATCCCCCTCCTATAGTTCAGTTACAGGAAAGGAGCACGACTCCACTCACTTCAAACGCCTAACCTTTGAACTCTCGAAGGGCATGCAACAACTAATCTGGGAGGATGAAATAGGAAAAACCGATGGATATTGACCTAGAAACCAGTCAACCAAGAACTAAACACACTTGGTAACCCTTCAAATGCATCCTAAGAAATATGATAGCTCCCAAATATACCATCATCTCTCCAAGAATAGAGGATCAAAAACAATACATGAGAGGTTTTTCCCTGATAGGCAAATTCCTGGGGCTATGGCCTTCCAAAAAAGATTTGGTCAAATGGATTTAACATTGGTGGAAACCCAAGGGGCACTATGACCTCCAACTGGGATAAAAAGGCTTCTTTACGATCATATTGCATAACCTCGAGGACATAAATTGAATCTTTGAAGGGGGGTCATACTTCTATAACTCGACAGACCTTTTTCTCTGATTTTGGATGGAGAGATTCAGCCCGAAAAAGGAAGATTTCAACCATGCCCCGATTTGGCTACGGTTATATTTGCTCCCACAGGAATTTTGGCTGGAGGAGATCCTCGTAGGAATTGGAAACACCATAGGCAGCTATGTCAAAGCCTCAGAGGCAACCAAGAAACGAAGGTACACTTCTTATGCTCACATCTGTGTCTATTTAAATATTTTGAAACCCCTTCTAGAGCCATTATCCTAGATTACCAAGATGATGAATGGTCCCAAACCCTAGATTATGAGCACATCCCCTTTCGCTGACGCAAGTTTCATGAGCATGGACATCTATTCCATGATTTCCCTCTAAATAACCCCCCCAAGCTAGATCAGGAATATTCTTACAAGGCCAAGGATGGCTTCACCCAAGTCACGGGTCACTGAAAGCACCAATCCAGGAGGGCACCTCCCCAGGGCCCCCCAGAACCTTCGACCAAGAATTCCATTGATGCCCTTCAAACCCCATTGGATAATCCCTCTCCTTATACCAACCCTTTGACATCCCCTGCAACCGGTAAAACACCTACTATTCTTGATCCCTCTACCCACTCATCCTCTCAACCACTTTTCATAGTGTCCACCCTTCCAACCACTCTCGGCCCAGAAATGGGCGATCTAGACACAGACTTGGAGGATCAAGAGCTGGAAGGCATCGATATGGCGCATCTGGAGAAGGATTATCATAAGCAACAACTATACACCATACCGCCCGAATAGCTACGCAAGGTGCACAAAGTATTTCTCAATTCTTCGGCAGGAGGTTCAGCCTGAGCCATCACAAACCTAGGAATACAAAAAGAAACCTCAAAGGAACAATGCAAGCCCATAAAAGAGGAGAAAAATAGAGGTAGTAAATTGAACCACCAACTCATGGCAGTAAATAGAGGCAGTAAATTGAAGCCATCAGGGACCAGTCTCTCTCTGGCCTCACCCCCCATGGAATTTCTCCCCCCATCTCGCATAGCCCATTTGTAGATAATATGCTTCTCATGGGACTGTCCATAGCCAAAGAATATCTGCACTTCATATCTATCATCGAACTTTTTTGCGAAGCTTCGGGCATGGAGGTGAATTTAACCAAATCCCAAGTCTTCTTATTCAACACACCTATGGAAATCCAAAACCATCTCACTCTCATCCTGGGCTTCACCCGTAGTGTCCTCCCCCTGTATACCTAGGAATCCCCCTCATTGATAACCCACTCATAAATTCATCTTGGTACTCCTTACTATCCATCTTCAGGAAGAGACTTTCCCTTTGGACCTTTTGCTCCCTTAATCTGCCTGGGTGCCTCATCCTCCTTAAATCAGTCCTCCAAGATCACTCGGTCTACATATTCACTGCCTTGGCGGCCCTGAATTTTATCCTTAACACCCTAAGAACGATTCAAAGAATATTTTTGTGGCAAGGCAATAAAGAAGGGAAGAAAATTTCCCTGGTATGTTGGCAAAAAGTCTGTAACCCAAAAAAAGGAAGAGGCCTCAGTCTTCAGGACCCAACCACTATCAAAAAGGTCCTCAGCGTTAAAATCAGGTGGAGATGGTTAAAGAGACCCCAAGATCTTTGGGCATGATTGTGGAGGAAGAAATACACCCCCACAATCCTTGAAACATAGCTCATCATATGGAATGGTCAAAGCTCGGGGTCGCTCATTTGGAATGCAGCTAGGAATAATCGTGTACTTATCACAGACCATTCATTCTGGGAACTGCAAAGTGGATCCTCGACAAACTTCTGGAATGATTTGTGGCAACAACTCCCAACCCTCAAAACAGATCCGACTCTCAGCAACCTCATCCCTCTTACAATGGCCGCTAGACTCCACATGGTTATCAAATTCTGGAAGCCTTTCAACCCAGGAGAAACATGGCACACCTGGAAAAACTCCCACGAGAACCTGAACATTCCCCTAGAGTTCAACCTCCGTCTCTTGTAGGAGCATCTTGCTACAAGGAAAATTTAAGTCAACAAGGGGAGGACATACTTAGATGGGGACACTCCACCACAGACACCTTCAACATCCTAGAAACTTACTACATAAACGCAGATCACAAAACCTTACCTCGAGAGGAGGTTTGGGGGAACATTTGGGACTTGAAATCCTGGCCAAAAATCAGTACCTTCCTTTGATCAGTGGCGCACAACAACATCCTTACCTGAGATAATTTAAGAAAAAGGGGTGTCATTAGCCCCTCTTGGTGTCATATATGTGGCCAAGAGGAAGAAACTCAAAATCACCTCCTCAATATATGCCCCTATAGTTCATGCATCTGGTATTATAGCGCCAGTATTATGAGAACAATAGACAAGGACCGCACAGGTCTAAGGGAAACTATTGAATACTGGAGAATCTTGACCTTCCACTCACCCATCCTCAATAGAATCTGGCAGTTTCTCCCATGCTTCATTCTCTAGCACATATGGAAAGAGAGGAACATACGAGTCTTCAAGTCAGTCACCAGGAACTTGCAATATGTGTGGACCATAATCCACACTAATATCAATGAAACCATATCGTTGCATCCCTAGACAGATCAGGACCTCAAAACTCCACAAACTGAAACTATCATTCTCAACGCCTGGCAAAAAAATATCAATCTTACCCCTGAAAGGCCTTTGCAGTTGTAGGATGCAAGACCAACCACACTCACTGGGAATCTCTGCCAACAGGTTGTTTTAAACTCAACTTTGATGGAGCCTCCAAAGGGAATTCGGGACTGACAAGTTATGGTGCCGTCATCCAGAATAGTAAAGGGGAAAACCTCTATATCCTGGTAGGTAATATGGGGCATACTACCAACAACATTGTGGAAATTTGGAGCCTCCTATGTTGTCTACAAGTAGCCTCAGAGAAAGCACTTTCCCCCTCATTGCGGAAGGCGACTTGCAAATTGTGATAAATATCCTCTCACATATGCTCCATGGGGAAGACCCAGAGAAAATCTCTCCAAGATGGAGACTCGTGAATGGGATTTGCATAATAAAATCAACTCTCCATCCTCAACGGGTAATCCTCCCATACCATGTAAGAAGAATGGCCAATCATGTTGTTGACTAGTTAGCAAATCTGGGTGTCGAGTTGGAGGAAGGTGTCTTCTCCTGCTCCCCTTCCACCAATCCCTCTCACCCCATAATCATTGCCTGTAAGAACATAGCTTAGACCAAAGACCAACCCCCGGATGGGGTGCCTCCATGATTTGATGGCTGTTATTTTGGATGAGGCCACATGGCCAAACCACTTTCCACTTGGTTTTAGTCCTTTGTCATCTCTCCTCTCCAGTCACCTCCAAAATTAAAAAGGCCCACCGCCACCCTCCATTTCTCACTTTCACCCCGCATCTCACATGAAATAGAAGAGCTACGGCCTATGCGTCCTTATGGCACCGTGCAAAGAGCCCTTCTGGTCACTTCCACTCCATCATGTTCATCCTGTTCACTTGCTCGCTCTTAATTCTTAAAGCCTAACCTCTCGGGTTCACTCTTTCCATAGTTCTAAGACCATGCTCTAGAGCGACTTCTCCTAGTTTGCAATTTTTCTGTGGGGATTATCCATTCCAAGCTCATCATTTCTCATAGTTCGCCTCCCTCAAAGGCGAACACTCTTCCTCATGCCCTACCCCTGGGGTAAACCAAAGCGAGGATCCACCTAGTACGAGGCTCGGGGAAGGAAACTACCCACCTTTGACCCTCCATGCGAAGCCATGAACCCCCCTCCAGCATTTTCCCATCCCCCCCCTGAAGTGGACTTACCCCCTCTATTGGCTCCCATGGTTGGCCATCCCCTTGAAGTGTCCTTTCCCCCTCCTTTGGCTCTTGTTGTTGCACCTGCTCTTGGTCAACCACCCTTGACCCTGCCCCTGACCTCTCCCCCCTGTCAAACCCCTTTGCATGTAGGGTCGAGTGTTTTGATATTCTTTCCAATTCATTAGGATACACACCACCTCCCCCATCTCCCCCTCTTCATCCTTCCTTTCTTCCCTCCCCCACTCGTCCCCCACCAACCACCTCCCCTCCCTCCTCTTTTTGGAGATCATCCTCCTCTTCTCTGATGTCCACCCACCCCAATCCTTTCTGTGACAAGGGTGCAGATCAAACTGAGCTACTGCATGCTCTGCGTAACATTAAAAAAGACCTGGAGGACATCAAATTGGTAATGCACAACACACAAAATAGGGAATTCGACCATTGGCATAGAGTGGACACCCTGATGGCTTTTCTCCAAGATCTTTGATAGACCATGGCTGACCATGACAAGGGAAAAGCACATATGACTCAGGTTTATACTGGGCCACGACTAGGACCAGGTTTCTAATGTTTTCTAATGCTTTCTTTTTCTCGGTTCAACACCACTAGCTATGTTTTTACAATGTTAGTATTTTCGTCCCTACGTGGTCTCGTAACATAGCTTACCTCCTTTTGCATGACACTTGGCTCTGTGAGTAATTTGGCCCTGTGTGGCCTTGTAGCATAACTCACCTCTTTTTACGTGACACTTGGCAATGGTGGTTTCCCATATGGACACTGTTTCCACCTTTGAACTTTGTTTCCCACAATGGAACCGCTTCCATGTAGATATTTGCCTCACAAACAACTATATTTTTTATAGGAATTAATACAAACTCTAAATTACAAAAAAAAAAAAGTTAAAATATTAAATAACACTAAAACAAAGAAAGTAAAAGAGATTAACTTAAAGTATGTTAATTACCATGTTTTTATTTAGTGATTGATCTAGTCTAATTAGACTAAGGGTCGATCTAAATATGAAATATTAAATAATATATATGAATCTTTAACTTTACCCTATAACCTAACAACAAAAAATAGGGTTTATTATCATTTTCCTTTTGGTGTGCAAACAATAAAAGATAAAAAGAGGGTAAATTGACTCCTTATGCAGGTAATGACCCTTAATTAAGTATGTTGGATCTAATTAACAATGCTCTTGAACTCTTGGAAAAGAAATAATACAAATAAAAAGTAGCAAAAAAAAGTGGGTTAGATCTCCTTGGTGTATGAGAGTTTGTAATATTCTCCTACAAAACCCAAGAGGTTTCCCTATATCCACAAATATACTTATACTAAAGATACCAAGTAAGAAATGCAAGAAACAAGTTTGTACTATATATTTAAGTAAGAAAATAAATGATGCTCATGCAACCTTAGTGGAAGAAAGACTCCTATCTCACATGATGATTGTTAAAATGTCCATTTGAAGGGAAAGGAAGAGAGTAATTGAAGTGTGGGAAGAGGGATGCTCCAAACCACTACAAGATGTAGTTTGCATGTTCCAAAAGAAAAAGAGAAGACGTAGACCAATAAGTGAAGGCTATGTATAATAGATACAACACTTCTTAAAGAAAAGGGGATGATGGAGATAAAAAAAATGGGGGTCCAAGAGAATATGAGAGTTATACAATAATCTATAAGCGGATAGAGAGAATTAAGAAAGAGAATTGTTAAGATTCAAGAGAGAGAAAGTGAGGAGAACATGAGTGGTCTATTTATACCCATCTAGGATACAAATCTTCCTTACAATAGTCTAACTATGGACATTAACTTCTTAACCGCATGTAAAATGAAGCAAGTTGTGCATGTTGTTAAGACATAAATGTGTCATGTTTACTATAGGAAAAACAAAAGATAACATAGATGCTAGAGACAAATGTAATATGTAAAACACTTCTTGCAATAAGTACAGAAGGAGCAATAAGGAATTTTCATTGACCAAACTTAATAAAAAAGAAATGATACACAAGCCAAATATGTGGATCCCCATTTGGTATTTCTCTAGATTACTTAGGCATTATTGGGATCCTTCAAATCCAAACATTGTGCATGTTAGTTAGGAAAAAGTGATCTATGTCAAAAGTGATCAATTAAGGTATGAGGCCAAAGAAAAGGCCATGGGAAACCTCCAAATGGTTTGAGGGTAATTAAATAAGGCACTAAAGTTAGGTTAGGGACAAAAAAATAATTTATTAGAACCATGAGAAGGGCACTACAGACAAAAAAAATCATTTATTAGAACCATAAGAGGGTCACTACAGACAAAAAAAATCATTTATTAGAACCATAAGAGGGGCACTACAAAGAAGGGACTTCAATGCTTAAGAATTCACCATGAAAATGTGTAGGAGTTCTTGTCATTGACTTAGGAAAAGAATTTATATAATAATATGTGATGCAAAATTTTATAGAATAAAATTTAATAGGAATTTTTATCATAAATGTAAAATGAGTTATTAAAGTTCCTGGAATCGGGTACGGGTTTGACAGTTATGGAGAGATAGGGTTTGATAGTCGCGGCCACAGCAGAGAGCAACATGAGCACCAAAGGGGGGGGTAAGGGGACCCCCTCATACAAACAGTTAGTGGTGGGCGGAGGGAAAGGGACAAGAGGTGTAGTTTTCAAGACACCGACGACATGAACCTTGGGATCAAACCCAAGGAAGTGTCAAGAAAGAAGCCAAGAAAAAAATGAGACCACAGGTGAAGACACTAAGGAAACTCAGAATGAGATGCAAGAGACCGAGAAGGCCAATGGGACATAAGGGCGCAACCCATGCAAGCCCAAAACAACAATGATACCCAAGGTAATACTGGAGGACCCACAAACAGAACTCTACAGGGACCATATGAATACGCATGCACTTATATGAAATTTCATGGGGTTATGGCACACAGAAAGAAGTCTGTGCAACTGGATCAAATATCACTGGAAGCCAAATGGAGAAGTGAAGCTCCACCTTGGCTCGAAGGGTTTGTTCGCAGCAGTCTTCATGAACCTGGAGGACAGAGATAGAGTCTTCGAAGGAGGTCCATAATTCCACATCTCAGCTGGACTATACATGCAACCCTGGAAAGAAAATTTCTCCTTGGAAAAAGAAACGTTCAAAAAGGTACCGTTCTGGCTGAGATTCTATTCCTTACCCTTAGACTATTGGTTTCCCTCCACTTTTGAAGCAATAGGAAACAAACTGGGGAAATATGTGAAGACCTCATAAGCCACCCTAAAAGAAAGATACACATCATACGCAAGAATCTACATAGAGATGGACGTTTCTGGAGCACTCCCAGAAGACACAAATCTAGAATTTAGGGATGAGGAATGGATCCAAAACATAGATTATGAACAGATCCATGTTAGATACAGAATATGCCATGCACATGGCCACTTCATCAGAGAATTCCCTCTTAATAAAAAGCAGGAAACGACAAACCCCAAAACACAACAGGATGAGGAAGGGTTTATAACATCAAACCCCAAGAACGGAGCAAATAAAAATCAAAATAAAACCTTTGTAGGAAATAACCAGGAGACCCAGAATAAAATGGAAGGAAGGGACCAAACCAACAAAGGGACAGAAGACGAAAGTGACTCGGAAAAAGTTCAAGAGGTCAGAGACCAAGCAAAAAAATACCCTACCGAGCGACCAAGAAACACAATGGCACAAGGGAGTAGCACAACCCTGATGGACGGAGAAACAAAAGATAACAACACAACCATGCAATATGCAAAGGGATATGTAGAGATGACCCTGAGAAAAGTAGGCACAGAAGACCCTGATCTCAGGGAATTGGTGGAAAGAGAAGAGATAGACCTTTTGAACATATTGGAAAAATCGAAAAGGCAGGGAGTCGACAACGTATCAATAGAGAAACTTGACCACATTTAGGAAATGTTTCTCTTACGGGAAGAAGCCAAAGCTAGAGGACAAAAATTAACACATGGGGAGATAAGACAACTAGGATTCAAATCCCGTGAGGGAAAACCACAACTATCACCCAAAGAGATGAAGAGGAAAAAAGGTAGGAAATCAAACAGCGTAGCCCTATAGGAGCTGGGAGCACTACTGATAAATTCAGGTAAGATCAAGAAAATATTTCCCCACTCCCCCCACATGTTTAAGTGAAGGTCATAACTTGGAATATAAGAGACCTAAACAACCCAAGAAAGAAAATAATCCTTAGGAATAAAAAAAATCAGGAAAAACCGGATCTTTGTTTCATTCAAGAGATGGAATGCACTATAGACAGAATGGAGGAAATCAGTAAAGAACACTGGCGCAAGTACAAAATGGTAGCCATCGAATACCACCAAAGGTTAGGCAACATTCTCACTTTGTGGAACCCACATATTCTAAATCTAATAGTAGCCAAAGAAACTAGGTACACCCTAATGGTACACATGAAAATCATTGGAAACATAGAGGAGATTCTTTTCACTAATGGGTATGGGCCCTAAGGGCCAGAGGAAAAGAGAGGAATGATCCTATTGTTGAACAACCGAGAGTGGGGGGTGAATCAGTTGTCACCTAGCTTAAATAATCATGCTCATTTTAAATTCATTACAGAACTCTCAATGATGTTCACAATAATGCAAGGAAGTAAGTAATAGAACATTCAACATCATTCACACATATGAGATACATAGAGACAGATATTTCCTGAGAAAACCCATAAAGGGTAAAACCTCTTCTTCTTTATATGATAAGTAATATTTACATTCTGTACATTATCATACTTATGAGCACCAACTCATAATGAGGCTACAACCTCTATTTTGCAAGATGCTACTTTTTGAGAGCACCAACTCTCTCGATTCTCTAGGACCCACTAGAAGGAAGCACTGACTCCCTAGTTTCTCTAGCACCCACTAGAAGGAAGCACCAACTCCCTAAGAGTTCCAGCATCAACTCGATGGAAGCACCAACTTCCTAAGAGTTCCAACACCAACTGGATGGAAGCACCGACTTCCAATTACACAGGCACCGACCTTTATATCATAGAACCAATGGTCTCCCTTGCACCACCCTGCCACCCTAGTTTCTCTGGCTGCAACCAGATGGAAGCTACAACTCCCTGTGTTCAAGCACCCACTTGAACCTATGAGGACAACAGTCCTCCCTATCACCTCCCAACCACCCTTAAATATAAATCTTTTCTACTGAAACTTATTACAGTGATATAATGTTCATCAATGGTTTACTAGTCTCATCACTATTCTACTACACTGCCCTACTTTGTCTGCCTCACTGTCTTCCTGCACACATCCTTTCTCTTTCTGTTCTTCTGCCTTTTATGCTTTGTGCTCCATGTCCATTCAATGCACCATTCCTCTTCTGTGTATTTTAGTTGTTTCACACTACCTCATTCTACACTCCTAAATCCCTCTCAACATAAACACTCCTCTCTTATTTGTTCTCCATTCTTATAGTCTCTGTGCACCTGTGCATGCTATATGTGCAATGCTGCTACATGCTCTACCTCACACCATTGTTCTCCACATAGGGATATTCACTGTCACTCCACATTGCCACCGCTTCACTCCCTTGAGCATCAACACACTCTCTTTGTTCTACATGTTCTCTTCATGTCGAGTCCTCTTCTTGATCATCATGGAAATTCCTCATCTTTTCTAGTGGTTATACCCATGCGTTCATCATCACTAGGTGTTATGCTGAGATTCCTTAGCCTGTCTAGCAGTTGAGACTCTTCATATTCTCTATCATATTCGAACTCATCCTCTTTGTTGCAGTTACAGGCTTCAATGCTCTTCCATATATCAATCACCTCTATGAACAGTCTTCATTCCACTGGCAGATGCCTTGAGACTCTTCAGCTCCTCTAGAAATCACACTGAGGCCTCTTTGATTTTTTTGTGCAGAAACAATCAGTGGTTTCTGAAAGCTACATTGTGAACCTCTTGAGCCGTATTCCTTTGGCACCTTTCACCTTTCCTTTCACATGTGGCCTTAGGCAATGACCACACGCCTGTTCAGAAGGCACTTTCACGATTTGCATTTCGACGATTCCTGTTGTGAGGCATCTTGACTCTCCAAGTTGTGATCTCTGAAATGGAGATTAGATTCATGCTATCTCCTCCCTTGATCCTTTGTCGATGTGACCATAGGTTATGACCAGGGGCCAATTTTGAACACACATTTTGCACTTCGCATTTCGGGGATTTTGTGAAGAGTCGTCTCGACTCTCCATGTACCAAACTCTGAAATGGAGCTTGTCTCTTCGAGCTCTTCTCTACATCTCTTCGACGATGTGACCACCGACGATGGCCAAGTGCTTATTCATAAAGCGCTTTCACAATTTTGCATTTCGACATTCCTATGATGAAGGGTCTCGACACTTGACTCCTCCAACTCCCAGTATCCGAAACTCTGAAATGGAGTTATTCTCGGTCTGCGAAACTTTTTGTTGATGTGCCTGTTTCAGGATTTTGGTGTTTCACATTTCATGACTTTGGGACTCCTGTGATGAGGATTCTCAACTCTTGAATCCTCCAACTCCCGGTATCTGGAACTCCAAAATGGAGTTATTTCTCGATCTGCGAAACTCTTTGTTGATGTGTCTGTTTCGAGATTTCAGTGTTTCACATTTCATGACTTTAGGACTCCTGTGATGAAGAGTCTCAACTATTGACTCCTCCAACTCCCGGTATCTGGAACTCTAAAATGGATTTATTTCTCGGTCTGTGAAACTCTTTGTCGATGTGCCTGTTTCGATATTTGGGCATTTCGCATTTCGTGACTTCGAGACTCTTGTGATGAAGAGTTTGAACTCTTGACTCCTCCAACTCCCGGTATCTGGAACTCCAAAAAAGAAGCTTAGTTGGACTAGCTTCGATCATTTCGGCATTTCTCATTTTGGCATTTTGACATCTCGGCATTCCTATGGTGAAGTGTTTCGACACTCCAACTCCCGGTATCTGGAACTCTAAAATGGAGTTTAGCTTATGATATGGGATCCAATGATCACTTTTTGAACTTTCCATTGCCATGCCATTATCCCTGTTGATCTTCCTTGCCTGCCTATTTTCCATCAAATGAACAAGCACACTCTTGCACTCTGTGTGCACCTCTGCACTATCTCTTCTGGTCTTCACGAGCTTTCTCTGTTTCCTTTCCCCAAAATACTTCTGGTGCCTACCTGGCACATTATACCTGTACTCATTCCATCATCATTGTTGTACTTTCCATCAATGACAAGCATACACTGCCTGTAAAACAAGCCAACAATATCCCCCTTTGGCATTGATGGAAACAAAGGCACCTATACCTATTCTTTTCTCCCCCTTTGACATCAATGTCAATGAAAACACACTCCCCCTGAGCTATTGCATCATTTTTCGGAGGTATCAGATATTCAATCAATACAAACTCCCCCTAAAAATATGGACTCTCTTAGGTGTGAGACGGGATGACACCCAACTTCTATCGGAGATATTAAAATGGTGTCTTGGCTAGGAGTTTAGTAAATATATCTACAATTTTTTCTGTGGTTGGAATGTAATGGACCTAAACAATCCGATTGGTGACCTGCTCTCTCAAAAAATGGTATTTTATGGGAATATGCTTGGTCTTGGAGTGGAATACAGGATTCTTGTATACACTAATGGCACTAGTGTTATCACAATGAATTGGGATCGGTGCAGCATATTTTACCTCCAAGTCTGCAAGTGTCTGAATCATCCATAATACCTGAGTGAAACATGTAGCAACAACAATGTACTCTGCCTCTGTATTTGATAAAGAAATGGAGCCTTTCTTTTTACTCAACCATGCTACTAGAGAATCTTTTAAGAAGAACACACCTCCACTCGTGCTTTTCCTTTCATCCATGCAGTTAGCCTAATCAGCATCTGAGTAGACTGATAATTGAAAATTCTGATTCTTAGGATACCATGGGCCATAGTTCATTGTTTCTTTCAAATATCTAAATATCCTTTTGACAGCTAGCAAATGACTCTTTTTAGGTGTAGAATGATATCTTCCTACCATTCCAACATCATGCATTATGTTTGGGCGAGATGTTGTGATGTATAGCAGGCTGCCTATCATTGACCTATATGAAATTTGATCAACATCAGGTGAGTCATCATCCTTGCTTAATTTTCATACAGTAACCATAGGTGTGCCCACAGGTTTAGAATCTTCCATTTGAAACCTTTTCAACATTTCTCTTAGATATTTTTCTTGAGAAATGAACATCCCTTCAGACCTCTGAGTAATTTGTAGACTAAGAAAAAATGGCAGTTCACCTATCATAGACATTTCAAACTCAGACTCCATGGCAGAAGAAAACCATTGTACCAATGAATCCTTATTACATCCAAAGATGATGTCATCTACATAGACCAACATGATGAGAAAATCATTATCCTCTATTTTGATATATAGATTGTTGTCAATTGTTCCTCTCTTGAACCCTTTGTCTTTGAGATACGTATCCAGTCTGTTATACCAGGCATGAGGGGCTTGTTTTAACCCATATAAATCTTTCTTCAGCTTGCATACTAAGTCAGGGTTATCAGATAGTTTGAAACCCTCTAGTTTTTCCATATAGACTTCTTCATTTAAATCCCCATTTAGAAAAGTTCACTTGACATCCATTTGATAGACTTTAAACCTTTTATGACAAGCATAGGCAAGAAATATTCTAATAGCTTCTAATCTTTCTATGGGCGCAAATGTTTCATCAAAATCCAGTCCTTCTATTTGAGCATAGCCTTTACAGACCAAACTTTCTTTATTCCGGACAACTTGTCCCAACTCATTCAACTTATTCTTAAAGATCCATTTGGAACCAATGATATTTTTACCTTCAGTTCTATGAACCATCTCCCACGTATTGTTTTTCTCAATCTGATCAAGTTCATCATTCATTGCTTTAACCCAATGGTCATCTTCGCTAGCTTCATTAAAACTCTTGGGTTCCAGCATGGATATGAAAGCTATATGTGATTGTTTGGTGTTTTTTATTTTCTTTCTCCTGGTTTGTACACCTTTGTCTTTTTCACCAATTATCTGACTTGTAGGATGAGTCTTTTGAGTGATTCTGGAGGAGGAATTTGAAGTTGTCTGCTAATTTGAGTCTGTCTGAGTATCTATGTCTTCATCTGATTCAGAATCTTCATTTTCTGATTCTTGGACCTTTTCATCTTCATCTTTAGTTGCGTCCTCTGTAGAAGACTCATTATTGTACACCTCTCTTGTTGGGATTCCTTCATCAAATTTTATGTCAATACAATCAACCATTTTATGCCGCCTCTTATTATAGCATCTGTATCCTTTACTATTTGTAGCATACCTTAAGAAGATACCTTCATCATACCTGTCATCATATTTGCCAAGATTCTCATCATTGTCTTGGCACTTTGTGGTCTAAGGTGGGATTTTTTAAGAACATGGACTGTTGTGTGTATTTCTTCTACCCAATAGGTTTGACCAATGTTCTTCTCATTCATCATTGACCTGGCCATTTTCTGCACTGTTATGTTTTTCCTCTCAACTACTCCATTTTGTTGTGGAGTTCTTGGGATTGTGTATTCTCTCTTGATCCCATGTTTATCACAAAATTCCTTGAAATCACTTGACATAAATTCTCCTCCTCTGTCTAATCTTACTGCCTTTAACCTCTTGCCTATTTGATTCTCAGTTAAAGCCTTAAATATTTTAAACTTCTCAAATGCTTCATCTTTTTCCTTGAGAAAGGCAACCCAAGTAACTCTGGAGTAATCATCAATAATCAGCATGAAGTAGTTTTCTTTCCTTGTGCCTTCCTGTTTTGATGGTCCACATAAATCCATATGAACTATTTAGAGTGGCTTGTCTATTGAAGTAGATCTCTTGGACTTAAACTGTGTCCTGGTTATCTTTCCTACTTTGCAGGGCTTACACATAGAATCTTGGGGCTTTGATATTCTCGGAAGATCTTTTACTACCTCAAGATTTTTGAGCTTGATTAAGTGGTCAAAGTTTATATGTCCAAGTCTCCTATGCCATAACCATCTTTCATCATGTTTTCTTAGATGACACTCTTCTCTATCTTATTTCAACATATATACATTATTTTTTGTCCTTATGCCTTTGGCCACCACTTGTCCTGAGTTTACAGACTTTATCTTGTAGTCCTTGGACATGAACACCACTTCACATCCTCTGTCACACATTTGACATTCACTAAGCAAATTATGTTTCAGCCCATCTACAAGCAGAACATCTTGGGCTTTTCCTTTTCCATTACTTAAACTCACCATCCCTTTACCCTTTATTTTACCTGGAGCATCATTTCCAAAGGTTACGTTTCTTGATTTTATTCCACTTAGAGATAAAAACTTACTTTTGTCTCCCATCATATGTTTGGAGTAGCCACTGTCTATATACCACGGGTTCGTTTGTCTTTGAGCTGGAAACACTAATCCACACTTGTCACTTTCTTTCTTCTTCCAAACATTGACATTTTCAGCAGGGGAATTCAAATCGGGTTCATAGTTCCTTAAGCGACAGTCAACATATTTATGTCCATAGTTATGATAGATGTAACATTCTGGTTCATCGAATAAAGGATCATAATGATTATTGTGCTTAATCTATGCCCTTTTCCCATCCATCAAGTGATTTGCAGTCTATGGCGGTTTGTTACTTGGCTGTCTCATTCTTTGTTGTGGAAGATATCTATACCTTAAATGTCTTGATTGCTCATAATTTAATTTTAAAGAATAGTTTACAGCTTTATGACCAAAGTTAGAACAAAAGAAACAATATCCATAGAAAAAACGTTGGTACCTGGAAAATGGTTGTCTTCTTTGAGAAGGTCGATTTCTTCTATGTTGATGATTTCTTTGAATAGAGAGTACATTATTTCTCTGATCCATAGTTTTAGTTTTGGTACCTCTTTCATTACTCCTCCTGGGCAGATGATTATCTTCTTTTGTTTTTGTAGGTTTTGTTGTTGTCAGAATGCCCCCCAATTTGACAAACTTGATGGGTTCTTTGTTGCCTGGTTGATCACTACTTGATCCCTCTTCATAACCCAGGCCTATTTTCAGCTTTGGGTTTCTTTACTGATTCAGAATGGTGATCAATTCTTCTAATGCTTTGATACTTGACAGATTATGATGATACAAGGCTTGAAACTTCTCCAACTCTTTCCTGGTTTTCACTACTTCTTTTTCCAAAGTTTCACATCTTGCCTTTTTTTCTGATAACTATTGTTTCAGAATGTCTTAGATTTTCTTTGCCTCTTCTAATTCCACTTTTAGTAGGGCAAAGTCTTCATCAGGTCGTTTATTGTCTTTCTCGAACTGTATCAGTACTTGTTTTTTCTTTCTGTTCTTTATTCTGAGTCTGTCAATTTCTTCCAAAGCACTAATTAATTCACCTTCCATATCCACTACAACTTCGTCATCATCCATTTCACCTCATGTGTGTTCATCATCAAAATATCCCATAGCCATAAGCATAAAATCATTTGGTTTATCTTCAATAGAAGAGTCATTTTCTTCATCATCTAAAGGATTATCATCATTGTTTACACAAAGACTTTTCTTCTTAAAATTATTCTCTTTAAAGAAATTTATGTGTTTGTGCTTCTCCTCATCATCACATGTCTGATCCTTTATTTTGTGAGGACATTTATTTGCAAAATGACCTATCTTACCACAGTTGAAACATTTGAAAGGTATTTTACCTTTGTATTTTCCTGATCCCTTCTTTAGTTTCTTCACAAATTTTTCTTCAATTTCATCAGGCTCAGATTCCTCATTCTTGTCCGCCTTAAATCATGCTTCTCTGGAGGTGGGTTTATCTTTAAATATTCTCATTTCATATGCAATCAATGTTCCTAGAATTTGATCAAACTCCAAGGTTTTTAGATCATTAATTTCTTCTATAGCAGATACCTTTGGGTTGAACCTATCTGGTAGAGATCTCAAAATTTTCTGAACTAAAGAAGGTTCCTCAATTTTTTCACCAAGTGCTTTCTTTGCATTTACCAGTTCTTCAAATATCAGAAAGTATTTTCCAACAGTTTCATCTTCTTTCATCTTCAGCTGTTCAAACCATACTCTGTAGGTTTGAAGCTTGGTATCCTTTACCTTCTCATTGACTTCATAATTGCTAATGAGTTTGTCCCACATTTCTTTGGCAGTTCCTAGGTGCATAACTTTTATGAATTCTGCTTCTGCAAGCCCACTCAAGATAGCATTCATAGCCTTAGCTTTAAAGATAAATTCTATCTTGTCATCCTTATTAGCTAGTACAAATGGCTTTGCATGACCAGTATCTACTACATCCCAGACATTAGCACCTAAATCCATTATGTAGGTTCTCATTCTAACTTTCTAGAAAGAAAAGTTTGTTCCATTGAACAGAGGGGCCTTATTAGTTGAATTTCCTTCATGGCTTGACATGTTTAAGCTCTAGGATCTACCCTTAGATAAAAGGGGTCGGCTCTGATACCAATTGTTGAACAACTGAGAGGGGGAGGGGTGAATCAGTTATCACCTAGCTTAAACAATCATGCTCATTTTAAATTCATTACAGAACTCTCAATGATGATCGCAATAATGCAGGGAAGTAAGCAATAGAACATTCATCATCATTCACACATATGAGATACATAGAGACAGGTATTTCCTAAGGAAACCCATAAAGGGTAAGAACCTCTTCTTCTTTATATGATAAGTAATCTTTACACTCTATACATTATCATACTTATGAGCACCAAATCATGATGAGTCTACAACCTCTGTTCTGCAAGCTACTACTTGCTGAGAGCACCAACTCTCTGGATTCTCTAGCACCCACTAGAAGGAAGCACCGACTCCCTAGTTTCTCTAGCACCCACTAGAAGGAAGCACCAACTCTCTAAGAGTTCTAGCACCAACTGGATGGAAGCACCAACTTCTTAAGAGTTCCAACACCAAATGGATGGAAGCACCAACTTCCAGTTACATAGGCATCCACCTGTATATCAGAGAAACAATGTTCTCCCTTGCACTACGCTGCCACCCTGGTTTCTCTGGCTACAACCAGATGGAAGCTACAACTCCCTATGTTCAAGCACCCACTTGAACCTCTGAGGACAAAAGCCCTCCCTATCACCTCCCAACCACCCTTAAATATAAATCTTTTCTACTTAAACTTATTACAGTGATATAATGTTCATCAATGGCTTACCAGTCTCATCATTGTTCTTCTACATTGCCTTGTTCTATCTGCCTCACTGTCTTCCTACACACATCCTTTCTCTTTCTGTTCTTCTTCCTTTTATGCTCTGTGTGCCATGTCCATTCAATGCACCATTCCTCTTCTATGTATTTCAGCTGCTACACACTACCTCCTTCTACACGTCTGAATCCCTCTCAACAAAAACACACCTCTCTTCTTTGTTCTCCATTCTTATAGTCCGTGTGCACCTTGTGCATGCTATATGCACAATGCTTCTGCATGCTCTACCTCGTGCCATTGTTCTCCACATCAGGATATTCACTGCCATTCTACATTACCACCGCTTCACTCCCTCGAGCATCAACACACTCTCTCTGTTATGCATGTTCTCCTCGTGTCGAGTCCTCTTCCTGATCATCATAGCAATTCCTCATCTTTTTTGGCAGTTATACCCATGTGTTCATCATCACTGGGTGTTATGATGAGATTCCTTAGCCTGTCTAGCATTCGAGACTCTTCGTCTTCTCTATCATAGTCGAGCTCATCCACTTTATTACAGTTACAGGATTCAACGCTCTTCCATTTGTCAATCACCTCTATGAACAGTCTTCATTCCACTGGCAGATGCCCTGAGACTCTTCAGCTCCTCTGGAAATCACACTGAGGCCTCTTTGATTTTTCTTTGCAGAAACAATCAGTGGTTTCTGGAAGTTACACTATGAACCTATTGAGCCTTATTCCTTTGGAACCTTTCACCTTTCCTTTCACATGTGGCCTCAGGCAGTGACCACATGCCTGTTCAGAAGGTGCTTTCACGATTTGCATTTTGACAATTCCTGTTGTGAGGCATCTCGACTTTCCAAGTCACGATCTCCAAAATGGAGATTAGCTTCATGATAGCTCCTCCCTTGAGACTTTAACGATGTGACCATAGGTTATGACCAGGGGCCAATTCTAAACACGCATTTCGCACTTTGCGTTTTGGGGATTCTGTGAAGAGTCATCTCGACTATCCAAATATGTCTCTTGGAGCTCTTCTCTACATCTCTTCAACGATGTGACCACCAGATATGACAAAGTGATTATTCATAAAGCGCTTTCACAATTTCCCATTTTGGCATTCCTATGATGAAGGGTCTCAACACTTGACTCCTCCAACTCCCGGTATCCGAAACTCTGAAATGGAGTTATTTATCTGTCTGCAAAACTCTTTGTTGATGTGCTTGTTTCAATATTTCTACATTTCGCATTTCGCGACTTCGGAACTACTGTGATGAAGAGTCTCAACTCTTGACTCCTCCATCTCCTAGTATCCTGAACTCTGAAATGGATTTATTTCCCAATCTATGAAACTCTTTGTTGATGTGCATGTTTCGAGATTTCGGCATTTTGCATTTCGCGACTTCGCGACTCCTGTGATGAAGAGTCTCAACTCTTGACTCCTCCAAATCCCGGTAACTGGAACTCCGAAATGGAGTTATTTCTTGGTATGTGAAACTCTTTGTTGATGTGCCTATTTCAGGATTTCGACGTTTTTCATTTCACGACTTCAGGACTCCTGTGATGAAGAGTCTCAACTCTTGACTCCTCCAAATCCCGGTATCTGGAAATCTGAAAAAGGAGCTTAGCTAGACTAGCTTCGAACATTTTGGCATTTCACGTTTTGGCATTTCGATATTTCGGAAGTCCTGTGGTGAAGTGTTTCGACACTCCAACTCCCGGTATCTAGAACTCTGAAATGGAGTTTAGCTTCTGATATGGGATCCAACGATCACTTGTTGAACTTGCCATTTCCATGCTATTATCCCTACTGATCTTCCATGCTTACCTGTTTGCCATCAAATGAGCAAGCACACTCTTGCACTCTACGTTCATCTCTGCACTATCTCTTCTGGTCTTCAAGAGCTTTCTCTGCCGTGTCTCCCCAAAATACTTCTGGTGCCCACCTGGCACATTATACCTGTACCCAAGCCATCATTGTTGTTGTACTTGCCATCAATGAGAAGCATACGCTTCCTATAAAACATGCCAACACTAATACCTAGAAGATATAAAATCCCAATCCACCAACCTCCACTGGATCCTGGTAAGGGACTTCAACATCATCACCTCACTTGCGAAGAAGAAAGGTGGTACAAGAAGATTGGATCCGGATGAAGAGGAGTTTTCAAATCTCATCTATAGAGCAGAGCTGGTAGATCTCAAAACTAAGAATGGCCAGTTCACCTGGAACAATAAACAGATGAACCAGTTTTAGGTAGCTACAAGACTCGACAGATTCCTTATATCAGAGTCAATCATTATGCAGGGGCTAACCTTAGATTCCAACATCCTTCCCTAGGGTGGATCTGATCACTGGCCAGTGCAACTGGAAGTAGGCTTCCAAACAACACCAAAGAACAGACTCTTCAGATTCAAGAAATTCTAGATTGATCACCCGACTTTCAAGGAAAGAATCAAATAGTGGTGGCGGGAGGTGCAACCAAAGAAAGGGACAAGGATGTTCAAACTTCATAATAAACTTAAGTACATCAAAAAAAATCTCAAAGAGTGGAACAGGGATACCTTCGAGATTATAAACAAAGAGAAAAACAACATAGAAGAAAAAATGAAAACAATTCAAGAAACCTGTATGCGGGAAGGCTATACTGAGGACTGGAAAAAGGAAGAGATCCAAATGACCCAAGATTGGGAGGCACGATGCCAGCAAGAAGAAACACTCTGGCGTCAAAAGTCTCTCATCATATGGATAAAGGAGGGAGAGTGGAACACCAAGGTTTTCCATAGAACAACCATGGCCATAAGAGCCCACAAAAAAATCTTG
Organism: Picea engelmannii; assembly: GCA_009831015.1. NCBI lineage: Eukaryota > Viridiplantae > Streptophyta > Pinopsida > Pinales > Pinaceae > Picea > Picea engelmannii. The sequence goes on along the minus strand of ML780554.1, from coordinate 245,328 downwards.
AAGATCAAGGACCAGGATGGAAATGAGCATGAGTCACATCAAGAGATTGAAACTGCTCTAGTCAAACACTTCCATGGGATAGCCCAAGAACCTCACCGAGACAGATTAGAGGCAATTCAAAGGATAACCCAACATATTCCATGCCTGGTCACAAAAGAACAAAACATATCCCTAAAAAAACCTATTACCATAGAAGAAGTTGACCAGGCTCTCCAGGAAATGCCCAGTAGGAAAGCACCAGGTCCAGATGGCTTCATAGTGGAGTTCTTCAAAGCTTGCTGGGAAAATGTCAAACATGACATTTACAAGGTAGTAGAAGACTCTAGAAGGTCCACCTCCATCCTTAAAGCACTAAACGCCACAATGATCACACTAATACCAAAATAAAATGAAGCCAAAACCCCTGATCGATACATACCTATAGTGCTATGCAATGTGGTTTACAAGATAATATCCAAAGTCATAGAAAATAGAATGAAACCCATCCTACCTTCACTGATATCGCAATAATAGGTAGTCTTTGTGGAAGGAAAACAAGTAATGGAAAACATCATCCAGGCCCATGAGATCATTCACACCTTGAAGATTTAGAAGAGGGGGGGAATGATAATACAATTTGACCTAGAAAAATCTTATGATAAAATTAGTTGGCACTATATGGTCAAGACATTGGAAGCCTTTGGTTTCACCCAACACTGGATCAACTGGATTGTTAGTCTCGTATTCACAACAAGATACTCGATACTAATCAATGGATACCCGGCCAAACCTTTCTGGCCCACAAGAGGTATCATACAAGGAGACCCGTTGTCCCCCTTCCTATTCATTATGATGATGGAAGGCCTCAGTCGGAGCATAAAGAGTGCAACCGCAACTGGGGAAATAATAGGACTCAAACCCTTCGAAAACTTCCCTACTTCAACACAACAATAGCTTCTTGATGATACCTTACTTCATGGCATACCCATGGTCAGGGATGCCAAAGCCTACAAATGAATCCTAGAAGATTTTGGGGAAGCCTCGGGTGATGAGATCAACCACTCCAAGCCGATGATCTTCTTCTTCAATACCAATCCAACTATCCAAAGGAATTTTACCAACCTTCTAGGATTTGAACGAAAAACATTCCCAGCCAAGTATTTGGGGGCTCCATTGACAGACAAAGTGTACAAAATGTCAACTTGGGAAGGAGTAATAAACAGGTTACAGAAGCGGGTAAAACATTATACGTATAGATCGCTCAATCTAGCAGGCGGACTGATCCTAACCAGGTCTGTTTTACAAGAAATCCCAACCTTTATTATGTTCATCTTCCCCACTCCACAGGGGATTCTATAGAAAATAAGAGCCATCCAGAGGGACTTCCTGTGGCAAGGCACGAAAACAAAGAAAAAATGGGCCCTAGTGGCTTAGAAGAAAGTTTGCAGGCCAAAAAGCAAAGGAGGCCTGGGGCTACAAGACCCACAAATGACCAATAATGCATATGGAGTGAAAATATGGTGGCGTTGGGTCAAAGAAACTACTACACCTTGGGTAAACCTATGGAAGGAAAAGTATGCCCCAGACATTCACGATCAGGATAGAATCTTCTTCGAAGGAACTAGGGATGTGTCAACCATATGGAACCTAGCATGGCGCAACAAAGCCTGGATTCAGACACACAACTTCTGGGAAATAAGGAATGGCAGAACAACCAGATTCTGGGAGGATGCTTGGAAACATGAACTGGGGATGGAGAACTTGGACAAAGGGATACTCCAACAGGAGCTAATCACGCAAGGTAAAATCAATGTCTACCAATACTGGAAACAGGAAACGGACAGCAACAAATGGAGAATCCAGGACAAGATTATTCCATAGAATAATGATACGCCCACAACAATAGTAAAAGAGGTGGAGGAGGAACTGCGAAGATGGAAAATAATAGTCACGGAAGGATAGGACAAATTGAGGTGGGGAAAAAATGATGGAGGGGAACTCAACCTGAAAAAAGTCTGACACTATATGGAAAACCTAGACCAAGAATACCCATCGCAACATTGGGATAAGCTTTGGAACAACCCCCAATGGCCAAAAATAAAAACTTTACAATGGCTAATACTACACAAATGCATTATAACTTGATATAACCTAAGGAAAAGGGGATTCATAGGTCCATCAAGATGTCATCTTTGTGAAGTCCAGGAAGAAACAACAAACCACCTACTCGACAAATGCGCCTACACTGCATAACTTTGGGACCGGGCGGCAAGTATCTTCTACCAATCTGATAGGATCTGAGGTAACATTGCCACAACCATATATATATGGAAAGATAACTACAATGAACAAGAACAGGTGAACCTCTTTTGGATCCTCACCCCAGGAATGATCATATATTTGATATGGAAGGAAATGAACCAACACATTTTCAGAAACCAAAGTCAGCCTGAAGGGAAGATCAAGGAAACAATAATCTCCACGATACAAGAGACGGTGCAGAGCTGCAACTACTAGGTAGGTAGAACACAACCCACTAATTAGGATTCCCGAGTCCTAGAGATCTTCCACCTGAACGGTGTATGCAACCCCAATCAGTGTAGATGGTCACTGCAACTCCAAGTAGGTGAGTGCAACTGCAAACCGCCACCTTCAGGCTCCCTCAAGTTGAATTTCGATGGGGCGGCAAAAGGCAACTCAGGGAGAACAAGTTTGGGAGGAGTAATCATGGACAATAGAGGAAAAATCATCCGGCTATATGCTAGAAGTCTGGGCAACTCAACCAACAATGCCCTAGAATTTGAAGCCCTGGAGACTGGCCTGGAGATTCTAAATCGGTAGGGGATGACAAATGCCATAGTGGAAGGATATTCCACACTGGTTATCAACATAGTAATCAAACTCCAAAATGGTACCAGAAAGGAAAAAATCTAGAGGCATTGACGATTGGATGACCTACTGCAAAACATCCAGGAGCACCTGTAGACAGGGATCACTATGGAGTTGTGTTGGGTTTGGAGGTCAGCAAATGGACTGGCGGGCAGAATAGTGAATGAGGGGGTCGATAACGAAGGTCCAGAACTGGACACAATCTGGAGCAACATCTCGCAAGGTCAATTCCAAGCAGATTGCACCCAACTTGCAGCAAAAGACTGGGACAATAGTAGTAGTACGGAATATTATGGCAAGAATGGAGGCACAGCAAGCACTGAAGGGAATGTAGGTTCTAGGCAGAATCTGATTTCCCACCAATCAAACAAGGCTACAAATGTAGACACAGATCACACATCAGGTGAAAGCATGGCACCATGGTCCTATCAATAGAAAGAAGTACAGAGGATACCCGTGGGAAGCAAAATAGATAACCCACAGGCGGTGAAGGATGAAGGACAAAAGGGTTCACCAGGGCCAAGTCTAGGCACACCTCACCCAAGTACCGTTATGGGACAGGGAAATGAATGGCATACAACGTGCAGGGAAAAACATTGGCGCAAGGATTACGATAAGGTCATTAAGTGCACACACTCTGGAACATAGGATACTAACCAGAAGGACCACCTTGATGAGCAGGCCATGATTGTAAGGACCGAACCACAACCGGGTTGGCTCCATAAAAGAAGGTATAACAGAAAGAACCACAGACCGAAGCAAAGCAATTACAGGGGCCACCTTACATACTAGAAAGAGATGAAGCGGAACTGGGGAAGAACCCAACGTAAAAAATTCCACCTGTAAGAGAAGATGGTACGCATGAAGAAAACTAGCAATAAAAGAGGCCCCAAGGGGACTGTACCTTCACAAAACGCTCGGAGGATGACAAGAATCGAACAGGTGGCCAGGGAAGCAAAAAGTACATTCCTCAAGTAGGTAGACATAAAGGAGAAGACGATCATCAAAAGATGGGAGATCGAAATCAACAATGCTCGCAGGGGAAAATCCTGGACAAAACTAACTCAGGAAGCGGGGGGATAAGGGACCTCGGAGCCACACAGCCCAGGACAACTCTCTACCACAGGACGGTGAAGGAAGCCTGGAGAATAAAAATATTGATAGGTAAGATGTGTGCGGACCGGAGGGAGACCAACAAGACAAAAACCAGAGAACAGAATAAGGTGCTTATAGGTATTCTGAACTGCCTTAGCAACCTAGAGGTAGGGGAAAAAATACTTGCAGAAGACCAGAGAAGCCAGCAGAAAAAACTGAAGTGGATGGCAAGGCAATTCTATCTCTATTTACGCTATGTCCACCATATAGATATTACTCTAGCCAATAGAAATGGAACCCCAACGTCCATAAAAAAGATACGCCTGGTGGACCAAGGGGACAAGAATGAGAAAAGGCAGAAAGGAGATGAAGATCACCCCATCAACCTAGACTAGCGTAGGATGAGCCCTGGTCAAGTCTCTCAATGTAGGAGATAATCCCACTATGCTTATGCTTTCTCTGTTTTCGTTATGCTGGCATTTTTCAAACTGGATTACGGAGGTTTGGGTCGGTTTCCCATGGTGGCGACCCAAGCCTACCCTGCTATATTAGACATTGCATCCCTAGGACCAAATATTTGGTTTCCATTCTAGCAGATCTTGGGTGTCCCTGCATCTTTTTTGTACTATAATTTTCTACAGTAATATAGATTCTCACACTCATTTACAAAACAAAAAATGTAAAATGATTATTTATATAGTTGATGTACGATGCAAAATTTTATACAATTTGTGTATGACTAATACATAATGCAAATTTCATATACTACAATGTGTTAGCTAAGCATTCATAGCTTAAGAATTTTTTTATAGATAATTGATTCATTCATCATTGAGGTAAAAGATATGATATCTACAAACAAAATAATAATATATCTGGTAAAGTCTACAGAGGTATGTATACACTGCCCCCTTTGGATTTGAACTTGTGACCTCTTAGGAGGAAACATATGTTCTTAACCATTAGGCCCACTTAGGATTATCATTATCATTGAACATATGAAAATAATCCCAAATCCTTACTTCCATGTTTAATGTAAGAACTACTTTTCAATGAAACATGATAAATATATTGATTGATTTCCATACAATTTGTAAATAAAAATGGTTATTTTTAGGTTAATTTTTTTACTAAATCCTTAAATTGAATGTTCTATATGATTCTCAAATTAGAAGGGGGTCATGAGTAAAACTTTAACTCATTATTTGAATAATTTGAATTTTTTTCCCTGAATACTTGGTTTATACACATGCACTATGTGATGCACAGAAATATGTTTGTCTATTTATCATGACCTTTTTGTAATTTTTTGGGGATGGATTTTATGATGAATAAAATTAAAATTGTAATTTTAAATTTATTAAAAATATATATTTATTTATGTTTATTAGAAATAAACTTGTGGTTACTCAAGAAGATCGAAAATAGGATTGGGAACACCTTCCGATGGCTCTCTCTTAGAGGTAGACTCACCTCAGAAAATTTAGTACTACAGAGCATTCCAGTCTATTGGCTAAACCTTGTCAAATTACCTACCTCTGTGATCCACCGAATCCATCTTTTGTTCACAAAATTCATCTGGAAAGGAGGTAAGAAAGGAACTAGTTTTCATCTCACAAAATGGAAAAATATAGCCAAGCCAAAAAAAATCGGAGGTTGGGGCATAAAACACATTTCTTGGTTTGCTCAATCTCTCACTGCAAAAGCTTGTTGGAGAGGTTTATTTGGTATAGGTCTTTGGCACTCTATCCTCTGCAAAGGATATGTCAAGGGTGTAGATACTATTTCCTGGTTGCGTAGAGATGATCACAAAACTCAAGGCACGTCTATCATTTGGAAAAAATTCATGTTCTCTCTTTCAATCATCAAAAGATGGTTGGCTTGGGAGATAGGATCTGGGAATCGAGTTGTCTTGGGCCGCGATCCCTTTATTCACTACAATGAAAACTACAAGATTTCACTCCCTCTTCTATAGGTTTTAAATAGTTCCAACATGTATACATTATTACAAGCAGTTGTTCCTGTTGATACAGGAACCTTGCAAAATTGGATGGAGTCCAATCAATTTGGTTTTACAGCAACACTCAAAACCGAATGGGATAATTTTTTTTCTATCTTAAGAAGCAGTGACATCCACCTCAAAAATGAAAATGATAAACTAGTCTGGTCCTGGAATAGATCGACAGGTACAGTCACTACCAAACTAGCTTATCAATCCATTCTATCTTTTAACAATTTGGAAGAAAAGAAATGGTGGTACAAAGCTATATGGTCTTTGAATATTCCAATCAAAATGATATGCTTCATGTGGATGTGTCTTAAGGACTGCATCTTTACTAGAGTTAATTACTAAAAAAGACTAGGCATTGGACCCTTGGTCTACAACCTTTGCTTAAAGAATGAAGAAAATGCTACACACCTATTTGTGGATTGCCCAAAAACACAAAACATATGGACTGAAGTGTTAATAAATCTACATATTGACAGTGATTGGAAGTGTTCTATTATTGAAGGAAATCTAAAAGAGTGGTTCTTTCAATTTCCAAAATTAAGACACATCCCTTTTCTGGTCTTTTGGGGCATTTGAAAATTTAGAAACAAAATACTCTTTGAGAACTGGAACATAATGGATCCTATGATAGTCATCAAAATTATCCTTTCTTTCAAACAATACTCAGTCAAAGAGGATGAAGATAAATTGGATCTTATTCTAAATCCAATTTATTTTGATGATAATCCAATTGGCTTTTTTGATGGTGATATATGTGGAATTATAATTTATCTAAAACTCTCTATTAAGCACACAGTGAAAGCACATTTAGTTGGAGGCACATGAAATAATATGAAAGTTGAGCTCATGGGACTCTGGGGAGTCATTTTACTCTCTTCCCATCTTTCTTTAAAAAAATCTAATGGTTGCAGGTTACTCCAAGGTCACTATCGACTGGATAAATGGCAAATCCAACCTGAATCTTATTTATCTCAACAAGTGGAAAGACAAGATCAAAAGATTAAAGACTAGATTTGAGACTATTAATTTTGTGCACATCCAGAGACAGTTTAACAAAGTAGTAGACAGTCTATCAAAAAATGCACTCAAAGACAATACAGGCTGGCTTTTTTATGAAGATTTGGTCAATGGAACTATTGTTAGCACTCAAAAATTTTACATTTTTTAGGTTGGAAATTCACAGTTGTATATTTTTGTTAAAATTTTGTATATGTCACTTGAGTGACTTTTATAGCTACTATATGTTATTAATGTTGAAGGAGAAAGTCTATAGATCTTTTTGATAGATACTTTCTTGAAACATATATAACAAAAAGTTTCATTTGATTCTAATAGAATAAGAAATGTTTTTTTAGCCTGAAAAAAATTAGAAATAAATATAAGAATCTTTTTAAATTTGATTTTATTAAAATATATATATAAGTAATTAAACATGGCATTTCTTTGCCTGGGTCTGTAAAAGCACGTAACTTATCTGAGTGAAATTAGATAAATTGAAAGACGAGTCTGCGAGAGATTAATAACAATAGGAGAATGGCCTTTGATACCAGATTTGATCACAATCTATATCAATCAAACTAGACAAATTACAAATGAAAATTTTCCAACAATGAAAATTAGTCACTAGTCAAAATAAATTACGCTAAATATGTGGTGGAATAACTTCCATCGGCCCGTCGGCCAGGATAGGATAAGGTATGGATATTATAAACGTCGTAGTCTAAACTATTATAAACTCAGTCATCCCTCATTGATCCGCTCAGCAATTGGGAGGGGGGAGATTCGAGGGAGGGGTTACATGCCTCCCATAATCACCGGCCCTTCCCTACCATAATGTCCGTTTTTTTTAATTTTGTGTTATTATTTTTATATTTTTTGAACTCTGTAATTTTATTTTTTTATAATATATATATATATATATATATATATATATATATATATATATATATATATATATATATATATATATTTGTCTTTGTTTTAGAGTTATTTTTTCTAGCATTTTTTGTTTTTTAAATGTTTTTTTCTCTTTATTTAATTTTTTTTGCAACAATGAGAAGAAGGCACATACCAAGTTCCTAGAGTATCCTTTCCTTTAAGGATGAATGAAGTACAAGGAGGCACTTGGGCAGATCCAAACTGGAATGAGATGGGGGTGCACGAAAGGTGGCTTGGGACCACTCCCGACCCAATTCATGAGGAGCAACTTATTCAAGGAAAGGAAACCAAGCTAAAGAATGGTTGTTTAGCCATTTACAAAGTGTGATTATTAATTCTAATGGTGATGCTTGAGAAAAAAATATTAGTCTTCCATGGTTATTGACAGATCAAGAGAGAAATGTTGTAAAAGATCTCATTCGGAAAAATAGGTTTCCGACGGGGTTTTCTTCGAACATACAAAATATCTTAAGGACGAAAGGTGATTTTGGTGGGGTTAAAAAACATGACTTGCATACATTCATTAAGGTAATTATTAGCTATATTGACATATCGATATACATCTTTTTATAACTTTTTTCTCTTATTTGGAAACAAATATTAATGATTTTCTTTTTGTTACAGTATGTTCTAGCTCTATCTCCCCCAGAGAGATTTGACAACAACATAAAACAATTTATATATGATCTTGGAAAACACATGAAGTAAGTAATGCATTTTTATATGTAAATTGTTTCTTCGGTGCTTTGTAGCAGAACTTATTGACATATTTTGTTTTAACTGCAATTTTATATATGTCATGATATTGTTCAAACCTGTTATTTTCTTGCACCATTTGTAGGTGGACTTAATCTAAAGAAATCCATAAAGAATATATAAGGTATTGGAAGAGAGAAATTCCGCGACTAATGTGTGAAATTCAAAAGTATCTACCTCCAACATTTTTCAATGCACAAGAACACTACCTCATACACCAAGTTGAGGAGATTGAATTATGTGGACTAGTACACACAAGGCCGATGTGGATGGTGGAGAGGCAGTTGAAGTCATTGAAGGATTTTGTTAGAAAACGAAAACGTTCTGAGGGTTCTATGGTGGAGAGATATATGGTATATCAAAGAATGGTGTATATTAGTCAATATCTTCCTAAAATATCAGAAAATATGAATGTGCCTCGCATTTGGCATCTCGACTCCATCAACAAATTTGAAGGGGAGGTCCTATTGGGGAAAGGTAGAATGAGGACCATGAAAGGTAGTTAGATTTTGTAGATTTAATATATTATACATTTAAGTTTTCAATTTTATATTACCATACTCATTCAATTATTTTTATTTCATCAACTATATTAAAATTTTCCAATGCTAGCTAATTATTGATATTCAATTGTTACTTTTTCATATAGTTGGTCGAGAGTGGGATGCTCTACATTTATACATTGCAAACAATATTGATTAGATGAAGTATTAGATAGAACGATGTGAAGAATACTTTGGTAGGTTATCATGGGAAGGGGTCAGTATGATGATTAAAACATCACATCATTATCGACATGAATTTCTCGATCTTACACAAAGGGAAATTGATTTAGCCTTTGGTTTAAAAGAAAAAAAGGCAAGTATATTCACCCACATTTTTATAGTTATTTCCCATTATATCAATTTATTTGGTTTGTTTATTTTTTGAAATATATATTCACTAAGTCCATATTATATGACGTTTACTAATTGACAATGCATTTTTTACTTATTGTCCATGTTGCATTTGAAACACCACAAGGCTATGTGGTGTAATGGTCATAAATTTCGTATCAAAAAGTTGGATGATAAGATGAAAGCCTCGAATTTTGGGATAACTACAGTGTTTAAGGTCACTAATTTTTCCTCTACATAGGCATCCAAAAGAAACTAAAAGTAGGTACTATGGGCATTTGGAGGATATAATTCAGTGTGATTTTAATTCCTTTAAAATAGTTTTGTTTGAGGTCAAATGGTACAGGCTACATATGGATGAATGTGATCCTGAAAGAATTGTTATTGAGCATGATGATGGATTTACCATGGTTAATACAAGGGCATTTTAACAGGGTACAAAGCCTTATGTTCTTCCAAGTCAATGTGAGCAAGTCTTTTACTCAGAGGTACCTGGTAAAGTAGGTTGGTCATATGTTGTTAGATATGATACAAGAGAAAGACCAGTAGAGTATAGTCATGTAGAGGAAGAAGATAATATTGAAGAAGAATATGATGATGCAGATCAGGAGCAGGTGGCTACAAATGTGTCATATGAAGAAGCCGAAGAATTTTATCATCCAAATGTAACAGACAATGTTCTCATTGATGATATCAATGATGATAGATAAAATGGCATTGATGACGATGTTCATATGAACGATTCTTTCAACATTATCGATTTTGAACTAGATCATGATACAAATGTTGATTTGGATGAAGAAGAAGATGAATGATATTTAAATGTTGAAATGTACAAGGTAAGTGACTATATATTCTCTATGATTTATTATGTTAAGTATATATTTAGTATTTATATGATTTTTTTTTTAAGTGTTTACTTATAGAGGTTAATTACATTTTTAAATTTTTATGTAGGTAGTGTGTTACATGTTCTTTATTAAGTCAAATTAGGTATGGGGAAATTTAGAGTGATGTGAGAGAGTGGGGGGGTGTGGTAATTAGAGCTTCCATATTCTTGTGGTTTCCCCTATTTAGTAGAGAATTAATTATTCTCGAAACCAAGAGAATATCATGTAGTTTTATCATATACCAATTTGAGAAATTTTATGTGAAGGTGAGGTGATGAGCATGTTAAAAAAAAATGGAAATATGGTTCCTGAACACACAACCTACAAACATAGAAAAAATACCATTCCATGAAAGAAGTCATGAAAATTGGCCTTGTCGTCGGATTTTACCTTTAAAAAAAAAATATTTGTTTTTTTTTTTTTCGAATTGGGCCCAATGGTATGGGAGGGTTTCTGGACTCAAACACACACGCATTAATGGTATGGGATGGTTCCAGAACTCAAAAATGAGTCAAAAAAAACAAATTGAAAATCAAATATTTTGGTTATTTTATCAAAAACCAAAAATAAGGCGCACCTGCTCATGTACTTGACCTCGCTTATAACTAACATGTGGATGGGGCCAATGTTGATTTTTTATTTTATTTGTGCTTGTATGGAGTGAAATTTGACATGGTTAGAATTGATGTTTACAATTATGGTATGGGAGGTTTTCCAGACTCAAACATGACTCACACAAACAATTCTACAATCAAACAACAAGCCTATAGAATAATTAATGTGAATGGGGTAAATGTTGAAAATTTTCCAATTTATGCTTGTATGGACTGAAATTTGACATGGTTAGACTAGATGCATGAATTATGGGAGGGTTGTTGGAATCAAACATGACTCACACAAACAATTTGAAAATCAAACAACAAGCCTATAGAATAATTAATGTGAATGGGCTCAATGTTGAAATGTGTTCTAGTGGTTTCTAGGAAGAAAACAATGGTGTCTTGGAAATTCAAATAAAATATTATCAAATGTTAAGTTTTATCAGTGATGACGATTATTTATTTTGTTCTCAGGTTTAAAAAAAAAAAGAGTTACCATGAACGCAAATTGCACAATTTTTGTTTTTTTTTGACGAGAGCTTTTGGCTTCAAGTTTGTTCTTAGTTTGGGCTAGTTTTAACTAACGGGAATGAAGTTTTGGGTCATCAACTCTATCGAAGGTAAAGAACCCTGAAAATTCCTTAGGTATTGTATCAAGTAGTGATGGCCTTTAGGCACAAAGGCATGGAATTTTTTTTATTTTCAAACCACCTTGCAAACACCTTCGAAAGTAAATATTTTGTGCACCTTTGTTGTACTAAGTATTTGTAAGCCCCATGAATTACTCAAGAAAGAGTCGTCTCTCAAGATAACACTATCATTTAATGATCATTGTCTCTAGTGATTGTTGTTGATCCTTTTAGAGGGAAATCCTTTGGTGGATGGATCTTGGCCTTTAATCCCATTTTTCATCAATGCATCCATTATGTCAATGACCTCCTTGATAGCTCTGCAAAGGCTTGACTTACATGCCCTAACCTTAAGAAAAAATACGCACCAACAAAAATTCCCTGACCTTAAGCCAAAAGACACACCACCTAGAGCTTGATCATACGATCCCTCCATATTGATAAATGATCATCTAGCCTAAGGACCCATAACAATGTTGTCCTTAATGTGGGTGCATCAAAACCATGAATCACATCTTTTAGTTATCTCTAATTACTAGGAAGTTATAGGCATAGGTTGAGTTTGTAGCATAATAACTTTTCCATGCTTCCCTCCCCCTAGCAGGTTACTTATTTATGGGATCACCTTCCATGGGACACAAATTTTATGGAATCTTGGATGATTTTAAAAGTTAAAGTGCTTTGATTTCATCCATAAAATAAAACATTTGGATCCCACTTCTAGCAAGCTTTGGTTCAAAGATTTGACATTATCGATGCATACTTGGCCTAGGACCCTAGTGATAGCAAGGATATATTAGTGCATGATAATAAAATTTTTATATGCCATCAATGTTATGGTTGATGTATGTTTTTTTTTTTCTAGTTTTGAGGATACTTTGTCTACATCATATGATAAAATTTAATAATGGTTGCCTAACCCCACGCGTATTGACCGTTGTGAGAGTTCCTAAACCCGCACATAGTAATGATCAGCTATGAGAGTCCCCAACCCCACACAGAGTGAGAGATCCAGTAGGAGAATAACCTAGCATAGAGTGACCCACTGTGAGCATGCCCTTGCTGGCCAAGCATAGAGGAGAATAACTTGTGAGAGTGCCCTTGTTGGATGGAGAGACAGAGGAAGTGACGCAGACGCACACTCTGCCTTAGCAAAGGCCTCTGTGCTGACCTCTCGGTCTTAAGGATCGTTCTAATTTTACCCTCGAGCCAGAGTGGATCCTTCGATTCTCCACTGGAATCTCTATAAAAATTGACCCACAAGTCTTTTCTGCTCCTCGCAACCTCTAGGCCCGATTGTTGTTCTCTTCACGACAGGACAATGGAATTTTGGGTTTCGGGGTTTCGAAATCCCGATGTCACAACTCTTTGGATTTTGTTTCCAAATTTGCTGATATTCGATATCCTGTGATGCTTCACTTCCACTAGTCCCCTGGGCTAGACTTTTGGGTCCATACGACCTCCCTTCATATGACCGTAGTCCTATCTCTTTTCGGGGTTTCGGGATTTCAAATGTCGAAGTGCATGGACACTTTGTCCTTGGAATCCCCAATATCCTGATATGACATCAGTTGGCCCTCTAGCGAAACTTTCCACCTTAGCGAGATTCCAGACTTTGTGTTTCCAAAATGCGTGAACGCTTTGCCCTCAGGATTCCTGATTTTCCAAATCCTGTAATGTCGATAGATGGCTTTCTTTTCGGGAAATTTCCCAAATGCTTAGATCTCTGCCACTCATCCTCCTATGATGGACGGTCCTGATTGCTTCTCGCGATTTCAGAGTTTTTGATTCTGAAATGCTCCGACTTCTTGTCCTCGGAACTCCCGAAATGCTTATGGACTCCCCTATCTCCACCACGTGTCCCAACCAATAAACGGTCCTCGATCATTCGCGATTTCGCGAAGTCAAATGCCGATGTCCTCCTGTCCTCCTGAATCCTGAAAATCCAACATGCAAAATGCTGACGAGCTCTTGATTATCGCCACCTGTCTCAACTAATGGACAGTCCAGATTCAGTCTCAGGATTTCGCGACTTGCGATTCCTCAATGTTTTAGTTCCCTGTCGACTTAAAACCCCAGTAGTCGAAATATTGACGGGTGCTTGATCTCCGCCATGTGTCCCTTCAAGATGGACGGTCCAAATCAAAATCGGGGTTTTCACTGTGGATTTACCCAATCCCTTGTCCATGGGACTTTCGATATCCCGAATTTTGACGCCTCAATATCTTGATGCTCTTCGGGACCTTCGCTCAGCTTGAGAGGGTTTAAACCTCGTGCAACTCCAGTCAGATCCTAAGGTTGATGGGTAATTGGGTGAGGATCCAACGACTCATGATCTCCTGAGCTTGAAACTCTGGAAACGGTCGTAACCTCCTTGCTTCTCTATCAGATCGGACAGCTGACGGGTATTCGCTAATTCTCTACAGAGAATTCTGACTATCTGTTTCTTTCCTCTAATGATTTTTTCTGCGAAGTGAACCAGGGATTTATTTTCTTGGACTTATCCACTTGTGCCACAAACTTATGATGCCTTCTAATCGCTCAAATGCACCAACTTCTTGTATTGCCTTCAATAGTTTCAAAGGCTTTATCCTTTCTGATCTTTCTTACAACTTCGAGCCTTAAAGAAGACCCTTGCACGCACTCCTTGTGGCAACCCTTCCAATACTTCAAGTGCTGAACACCAACGACTTTGTGCACTCCTTGCAGCAATAGTCTGACAACAACTCCTCGAGTTTCAAACCTTGAAACTATCTTCAACCTACGCACACTCTGCATGACTCTTGTGCCCAAATGCACTCCCAAGGAATGAGAACAAAAGCTATCTCTCGTGAGCTCTCAGATACCAACCTCTAAACACTTTGTCGACGCACTCCTTGCGGACAAATTCAACTACACTCCTTGTAGGAACTCTTGCTCAGATAGAGAAACAATTGAAACTCATTTCTCATACTCTCTCTCTAATTTCAGACATTCAACAAGAAATCTCATACATAGCATAAAAACAATTACATTACAGAAAGAGTAAAACATTCATGAGCATAACATTCAAAAATGCATACACAGAGAATACATGAACAACATGAGTCTGAATCACAGCTTTCTTGTATTAATTCAGAACTTTTGTACATGGATTCTACCACACAGCTCTCTACTTCTCCTCTATGCTCTTGCTCTGTATGTTACAATGATACAAGTGAGGGTGTCTATATCTTGTTTCCCTCATTCCTTCTAAAACTGTTTAATCTAGGAATTCAATTCTACCTACTTGCATTAACTGTCATAAATGCTTCTATCTACTTCAAACGAGAGCGGCATGCTCAAGGTCTGTTTACAATATTACAAGTATGCGTCCCTCTTTAATTATCACATTTATGTTTGCACCTCAAATTTTCAAAAATGATTCAAACAACTTTATCATATGTCAAAATGCATTGGAGCCTGCCCCATGCTCACTTGACATCGGTGATGCTCCTGCATCATACTCCCTCGTTTGAAAATTTTCATGGGCTCCTGTCCATGAGTTCGCGCATGGTCTGTCCATGCTTTTGTATTTCTTCTTCATTCTCCTAGATGGCATCTTCAACTAGATGGCCCTTCCACTTGACCAAATACTCGAAATATTGCCTTTGCCTAGTCTTTCTACTCAGTCTTTTGTCCAGTGTGTACTCCATCTGCGGATTTTCTGCAACTGGCATCTGCTTTCGCCACTACACCTCTGGCTACTCATTTTCTGTCTCCGCTTCCTCAGGTTTATATGGGTACAAATATGAGACATTGAATATCAGAGAAATTCCGATCCCATCGGGTAATTCAATCTCGTAAGCATTTGTCCCAAATTTCTTCAAGACCTTGCATTGTCCGATTTTCTTCATCTTCAGTTTATTATACGTTCCCCTCGAGAACCTTTCCTTTCTCAGATGTGCCAGAATCAAGTCACCAACTTTGACTTGAAGTTGTCTTCTATGCTGATCTGCCCTGCATTTATACTCCTGGTTCAAATTCTGCAATCGCTCCTTCACCTGGCTGTGAAGTTCCTTCATCACCTCTCCATTACTGTAGCCAAATGTTTCAAGTGTTCAGTCTATATTTTGCTGAAAATCAATATATCATCAAGATATACTATAACAAATTTTCCGATGAAATCTTTCAGGACTTCATTCATCAATCTCATAAAAGTACTTGGCACATTTGTTAATCCAAATGACATAACAAGCCATTCATACAACCCTTCGTTACTTTTGAAGGTTGTTTTCCATTCATCACCCTCTCTCATGTGAATCTGGTGATAACCACTTTTCAAATCAATCTTCGAAAAAAAAATTGCTCCACTTAAGCAATCCATCAGGTCATCCATCCTTGGAAATGGAAACCTGTACCTGATTTTTATCTTATTAATCACCCTTGAATCAGTACACATCCTCCAGCCTCCATCTTTCTTTGGATTGAGTACTGTCGAAACAACACATGGACTCAATCTTTCTCTAACCAACCCTTTGTCCAACAACTCCTGGACTTTTCTTTTGACCTCGTCATTCTCCTACGACGTTATTCTGTACACTTCTTTGTTCGGTAAAATGGCTCCAGGTATGAGATCAATATGATGACTCACACTCCTGATTGGTGGTAAGGAACAAGGTAGTTCATCCACTACTATGTCAACGAACTCTCCCAGGAGTTCCTAAACCTCTTCTGGTAGATCATCTATCCTTGTGCTGGTTAAAACAATCGTTGGCTTCCTGACCACAATGAATTGTGGTTCCTCGTTCTTCTTGACCTCATTAAGGAGTTCCTTAGCACTCATGAGAAGTACAGTGTTACTTACTTCCAATTTCACCTCCTTATCTTTGATTGAAAGTAACATGTGAGTCCTCCCATTCTTTTCTAAGGTATATGTATTCATCCTCCCATCGTGAATCACATTTCTGTCATATTTCCATGGTCTACCCAACAATAGATGACAAACATCCATGGGAATAACATCACATAGTATCTTATAATTATATCCTCCTATCTTAAATTCAATTAAACATTGTTTAGTGACATTTACCTGATGTCCTTTTCGTAGCCATGAAACTCTATATGGACTTGGATGTTCAATCATCTCCAGCTCCATCTTTTCTACCATCTCTGTTGAAACGAGATTATCTGTGCTACCATTGTCCACAATGACCTTGCATACCCTATCCTTAGTTTTCCAAGCAGTCTGAAAAAGTCTATTTCTTTGGACTGAACTCTCCACTTCCTTCTCTGGTGTCAAAAGAACCTTTCGCATCATCAACGACCTTCTACCTTCAGCATCTTCCGCCTCAACATCCCGCCTCTGAGCTTCGGTGATGTGAGTTTCTCCACTCTCTTTCTTCTTATCTGTAAATTCATAAGATTTGTGTCCATTCTTTCCAAACATGAAGCATTTTATTACTCCACCTCTTCCTCTTCCTTTACCTCTAGTACGAGGAAAAATATTATTATTAGCATAATATCCTCTTTGTTCGGTATGCTGCCCACTTGGTTCAGCATATTTCCCTTGTTGTGAGGTTCCTCCTCTCTCAGTTCGAGTCTGAGGTTTCTTCCAGTCTTCCTTGGGCTTCTGGTTTTTATCCTGGGAAACTGATTTGCCTCTGGGATGACTTCTGCCTCGCCCTCTTTGACCCTGTTTTCGGCTCAGCTTCTCTTCAGCTTTTAGATCCAATTGATAAGCATCTTCCACCATTCGTATGGTCAACATATTTATCTCATCCTGAATGTCATATCTCAAGCCATTCAAAAACCTGGCAACCTTTTCATCATCGCTTTCCCGATGACCTGCCCTGATGTTCAGCCTGTAGAATTCTTCAGTGTATTCTTTCATTGTCATCATCTTTTGTCTCAAGTTCTGCATTCTCCTTAACAGAGTAATCTGGTAGTCTCTAGGGATGAATTTTTCCTTCATCTTCGCAATCATCCTATCCCAACTCTTGATTCTTTGCTTTCCTTTGCAGCGTCTGTCAGCTTGTAGTTCATCCCACCACAATGTTGCATGTCCCTTCAATCTCGTGACAGCATTTTGACCCTATTGTCCTCTTCGACATCTTCATAGTCAAAATATGTGTCCAGATCTCTAATCCAATCTATAAGCTCTTCATCATCCAAGTTTCCTTCATAAACTGGAATGTCCATTTTCGCTCTTGCACCCATTCTTGCAATAGCTCTAATCAAACGTTCATTTGCGGCATCTTCAGCTGCAACTTCCTCTCCTTCATGTCCAGTATCATATTCATTTTCAGACTCACTAATATCTCCTACATCAGTTGTTCACCTTTGTCTTATCTCCATGTCCACAAGTCTGGTGCGTATGTTATGCAGATCTCTTTCTACTTCTGGATTTTGCACCTGCCTACCCCTTCCTCTGGACATCTCCCTTTCCTCTTCCGGATCGGGTGATTGTCCGTCCCTCCTTCTTGGTGGCATGGTGAATTTTCCTTTTCCTTGCCACAGAAAGAAAAGAATCCTTTCTGGGCTCTGATACCAACCTGACACAGACGCACCCTCTGCCTCAACAAAGGCCTCTGTGCTGACCTCCTGAACTTAAGGATCATTCTAATTTTACCCTTGAGCTGGAGTGGCTCCTTCGATTCTCCACTGGAATCTCTATAAAAATTGACCCACATGTCTTTTCTGCTCCTCGCAGCCTCTAGGCCTAATCGTTGTTCTCTTCACGACAGGACAATGGAATTTCGGGTTTCGGGGTTTCGAAATCCCGATGTCACAACTCTTTCGCTTTTGTTTCCCGATTTCTCGATCTCCGATATCCCGTGATGCTTCACTTCCGCTAGTCCCCTGGGCTAGACTTTTGGGTCCATACGACCTCCCTTCATATGACCACAGTCCTATCTCTTTTCGGGTTTTCAGGCTTTCAAATGTCGAAGTGCATGGACACTTTGTCCTTGGAATCCCCGATATCCCAATATGACGTCAGTTGGCCCTCCAGCAGAACTTTCCACCTTATCAGGATTTCGGACTTCACGTTTTCGAAATGCGTGAATGCTTTGCCCTCAGGATTCCCGATTTTCTAAATCCCGTAATGCCGATAGATGGCTTTCTTTTCAGGAAATTTCCCGAATGCTTAGATCTCCGCCACGCGTCCTCCTATGATGGATAGTCCTGATCAATTCTTGCGATTTCGAAGTTTTTGATGTTGAATTGCTCTAACTTCTTTTCCTCAAAACTCCCGAAATGTCGATGGACTCCCTTATCTCCACCACGTGTCCCAACCGATGAATAGTCCTTGATCATTCACGATTTTGCGAAGTCAAATGCCGATGTCCTCCTGTCCTCCTAAATCCCAAAAATCCAACATGCAAAATGCTGACAAGCTCTTCATTATCGCCACCTATCTAAACTAATGGACGGTCCATATTTAGTCTTGGATTTCACAACTTGCGATTCCCCGATGTTTTAGTTCCCTATCAACTTAAAACCCCGGTAGATGAAATACCGATGGGTGCTTGATCTCCACCACGTGTCCCTTCAAGATGGACGGTCCAGATCAAAATCAAGGTTTTCGCTGTGGATTTACCCGATCCCTTGTCCATGGGACTTCCGATATCCCGAACTCCGATGCCTCAATATCCCAATGCTCTTCGGGACCTTTGCTCGACTTGAGAGGGTTTAAACCCCATGCAACTCCAGTCAAATCCTAAGGCTAACTGGTAATTGGGTGAGGATCCAACAACTCACGATCTCCTGAGCTTGAAACTCTGGAAACGACCGTAACCTCCTTACTTCTCTATCGGATCGGACGGCTGACGGGTATTCACTAATTCTCTACAGAGAATTCTGACCGTCTGTTTGTTTCCTCTGATTATTTTTTCTGTGAAGTGAACCAGGGATTTCTTTCCCCAGACTTATCCACTTGTGCCACAAACTTCTAATGCCTTATAATCGCTCAAATGCACTAACTTATTGTACTGCCTTCAATAGTTTCAAAAGATTTATCCTTCCTGAGCTTTCTTACAACTTCGATCCTTAAAGAAGACCCTTGCACGCACTCCTTGTGGCAACCCTTCCAATACTTCAAGTACTAAACACCTCCAACTTTGTGCACTCTTTGCAGCAATAGTCTGACAACAACTCCTCGGGTTTCGAACCTTGAAACTATCTTCAACCTATGCACACTTTTCACAACTCTTGTGCCCAAATGCACTCCTGAGGAATGAGAACAAAATCTATCTCTCCTAATCTTTCAGAGACCAACCTCTGAACACTTTGTCGATGCACTCCTTGCGGAAAAATTCAACTTCACTCCTTGTAGGAACTCTTGCTCAGATAGAGAAACAATTGAAACTCATTTCTCTTACTCTCTCTCTGATTTCAGACATTCAACAAGAAATCATTCATACATAGCATAAAAACAATTGCATGACGAAAAGAGTAAAACATTCATGAGCATAACATTCAAAAATGCATACACAGAGAATACATGAACACCATGAGTCCGAATCACAGCTTTCTTGTATTAATTCATAACTTTTGTACATGGAGTCTGCTACATAGCTCTCTGCTTCTCCTCTATGCTCTTGCTCTGTATGTTACAATGATACAAGTGAGGGTGTCTATATCTTGTTTCCCTCGTTCCTTCTAAAAATGTCTAATCTAGGAATTCAATTCCACCTACTTGCATTAACTATCATAAACGCTTCTATCTACTTCAGACGAGAGCAGCACGCTCGAGGTCTATTTACAATATTAAAAGTATGCCTCCCTCTTTAATTATCACATTTATGTTTTCACGTCAAATTTTCAAAAATTATTCAAATAACTTTATCATATGTCAAAATGTGTTGGCGCTTGCCACACGCTCGCTTAACGCTGGCGATGCTCCTGCATTAGGAAGAGAAAGGAGCAAGCTATATAAACAACAACATGCCAAAATAGGTAACACATGATTTCATTTAGTTTTTTTTTTTTTTTTTTGAATGAATTTAATGTATGTTGGTATACCATAAGTTGTTTTGGAATCAGGAAAAACAAAGATATTTCTTGGTATATTATTGTTATTAAGTTAAGAAGGAAAAATTTATGGTTTTCCTTGGGCATGTTAATGGACCCCTAATAAGACTAATTGTGAGAGTCATAGGCCCTCCCCCCCATCACCCCCTTTTCTGACTCTGCGAACCCTTTTTGGTCCCCATCTTCCTTGGACAAGGTCTTGAAATTTTCGGTTTTGAAATTTCCTTGGACAAGATTTTGAAATTTTTGGATAAAAACCTTGTTGGTTGGTTCTACAGAAAATTAGTAGAACCAACATGAATATGAACACTACAAGTCATAAAAACATCCTTCATTTCAACAGTATCTCCAAAAACCTACAATACAAGCAACATAATCTCAACAATGTGCAATGCCAGTATAGACTCAACCATAGCATTGTATTATCAAGTGGCCTTGACTCAACAAACTCCATGGAAACAGCCTCAATCATATCACAATCAATTGAATCAACATTCTCAACTACAACAACCTTATCTATAGTAACATCAACAAGCTCAACTACAATAATAGTGTGGAACAAGATGATATGCTTCTTAGGCACTTGGAAATACAACTCAGTTATGGGAAGCTGAGAAATGGTTATGGATCACAACCATTAACCTAATCAAGGTATGGGAAACATACACACTCTTTATCCACTACACCCATTAGGAACCACTACACCCATATATTAGTGGTATAAGGAAGTGAAATCGATATGCACACTCTAGCTAGTGGTATTAACACTAGTGCACAACAATAGCTCTTGCCAATGCCATACATTTTAAGAAACATAATTGGTTCTCTCTCGTTCACAATACATTTCCAAAAAAGAAGTCAGATATCTCTCTCTTTCTCACCATATATTGAAAACAATGTAGTTGGCTCTCTCACCGGAATATCTTTTATTAAATCATACACTATACTCTCACAATGAACTCTTTTGAATAGATTCATGTAGTCTTGAGAAAGAATCGTTACTACACCAACCCAAAGATGTTTATCAAAAATTTAGTATCATCTCCCATTAACAAATAGGATATGCACCCTCACTAGTTATCCACAAGCCATCTTCAACTCCAACATGTTAGTGTCACTTTGTGATTAATAAGCATTTTGGTGCTTACTACTCATTGACATGTCAATTCAAATTCCAACCAACAACTTCTTCTCGATAATTTTGTTTGAAGTTAATTTTTAGACCTAAAAGAAATGTGAATCATAAGTATCGAAGGGGAAACTCGAATTTCTAAACATAATAGAGGTCACATTAGCACCATAGCATTAAATGCCAAGTGTAGTGAACTTAATGGTTTTGGGGCTTTAAAAATAGATCTAGGGCTCGGTAGAAATGGAGAGACGAAGTAGGAGAAAGAATATGTACCTCCACACCACATATAGGTCACATTTCATACAATTGCATGTTTTTTATAGTTATTTAAAGTTGCATGTTTTTTATAGTATTATACATTAGATCATTTGGTGTTTCATAGTATTAGGTGGACTCTTATTTCGGGATGATTCCTAGTTAGAAATTTACTTTCCACATGACAGATGCATGACTTGATGAATGTATATATCCTTGATGGTTGATGATGGTGTTTTGTAATCAACACCCCTTCATGATTACCTCCACTAATAATTCAGTATGATGAACCTAGACACCTATGTGATTGTTAAATTTTAGGGCTTGATCAATTGGATGTAGGCTTCCTTTAAATCTAACAGTACTTTTAACTTAGATTCACAATGCATAACCAAAACTGAACAATGTAAACCATAGAGAATAACCATCATGCATATTAACACCACAAGTACCCTGGGGAAACCCTATATAGAGAAAAAAACCCCAACAAACAAACATTCCTTTATTGAAAAGATAATGATTGACCACTTACAACATTTCCACCATGAAACTCTACTCTTAAAGGTATTTTCAATGACTCAACTCGAACTGGCGTCTTGTTGATTAAACTATGTTGTAGGATCCTTTGATAGACTATCACAACAACCTCTTTATAACTGATATTCATTGTTGTTACAGGTATGATATGTGCACCTTATATGGATGTTACATATAGCTATTACAATTCTTGTTACAGTTGTTATTGTCAGGCTGCTAAATTGAAGCTTTTAAGTGTCCTGAATCACTAAATTGTCAAACCAGGGTTGGTAAAATTCGAGCTGATACACAGTATGTGCAGGCAAGCGTCTAGTTTTTATTTGAATGCTATCCTAAGAGTAAAACACACACCTATTCTAAGAACATGAATTTTAATGACTAACTTAAAACTGAGCATTTCCTATCTAAATCATAAACAGAAAAAAAACAGTCTTGTGCTCAAATGCTGGTACTGCTATCTCTATTCAAAAGCGTAAGTCTACAAAGTCATTCTACCTCTATGTTCAACCATCTACCATCATCATTTTCGTTTAAGTCATAACACACAGGGTACTGTCGAAACTGCATTCATTTTGAGCATCCAAAACAAATCTAATGCTATCTACAGTAAAACAGAGTATTATGCTACTAACTGGTACCAGGAGCTCCGTCTATTCTAACTGTAACCTATCTATTCTAAGAACACAAGGCAACTACTGTCTAACAAAGAAAAATGCATGCTACTCTGAGTTATGTTCAAAATGAAAATGAAAATCCAAGCAATCATATGCATATACTAACCCTACAGGCATCAGTACTGTGTTAACATCCACCAACATAAAAAGATAACAGTCTGGAAATTGAGTCTGTTGAGGAATGGATAAGCACGATTCTGAAACATTTAAACTGTAGTGTAAGAAAGAATTAACACACTGCAATAAAATAAAGCTAAATCTGTGTACGCTAAGCTACCTCATATGCGAGCTACAAATTATCGAAATGAACTAAAGCTAAAGCAACACAAACTAAATCTATTGCAAATGAAACAGCGGCTTGCACCAGTTTGGCGGGCCCAACCAAACGGCACAAACGCTGTGGAAAATGACCAGAGCCGACTAGATCATATGATGCAGATACGATGTAACTCCACGCTTCATCAACGCATTAAAACAGTATTCAGATCATATGACAGTTACCATATACGCAACAGTAGTTTGTATTAAAGCATAGGTTCACGGTATCACATAATCCGGCAATAACGAAAGTAATAGCAACAGTAGTAACAGTAACCCATTCTCTGGAGTGATCTCGGGTTTTAATAGAAGTCTTATTGTTCATAACAGTCGAAAATAAAGATGCATGGAAACGAACGGATCCCTGATCCGAGAATAATCGTGGAATCAATTAAAAACATATTTCACAACTTCGTGACATGTAGTGTCACGAAGTGTGTAGGATGAAGAACAATCGATCTAGGTTGATCATTATACTCTCGAGCACTCTGTGGCGACGGCTCCAGCTGGCCTATGAACCTTCCTACTCTTCATTTGAACCATAATGCACATCATCATGCACAACTCTCGAACATCTCCACTGGTACTTCCACGGTGCGAGTTGGTACCTGGTACCGGCATCCTGTTCCAAGAATAGCAATGGTACCTAACCCAAGTGATATTAGTCCAATTATCAATTTAAAGTATTAAAATGCATAATAATAGCTTGAAATTCAAA